>LAPY01000224.1:90163-101416 GCA_000970635.1 Eragrostis tef
AAGAGTGAGCCCGCGGCGTGGAGGCCGCCCGGAGGACGCCCCGCGCCTGTGCCGCCGCCACGCGCCGCAATTCGACGGATTGGTGAGAGAAGGAGAGCCCCGGCCACGCCGCCGCGCGCCGCCGCCGCGGGGGCGCGCTTCACGCCCGCCGTGTCCCGCCTCTCCCCGTCCATGGCCGCCGTCACGCTCCTCGCCGCGGCCTCGACGAGGACACCGCCGCGCCGCCCCGTTCCCCAAGGTCCTCGTCGCCCTGTTCCCCGTCGTGACACCGGCACCGCGCGAGGGGGACAGGCTCCGTGCCGCGCGCTCATCGCGGCCCCGTTCGCGGTCCCGCCCGCGTCCTTCGCGCGGGACGTGTTCTGCTACCTCGTCGCGGCGTCGGGACTGTTCTACGTCTACCTCAGCGCCGAGATCTTCCTGTGGCAGGCCGTCGGGCTTGTCCTCTTCTACGCCTTCTTCGTGGGGCTAGTGTTCTACATGGATTTGGGTGGCGAGGGCAAGGCGGTGAGCGCCGCCGAGCTGGAGATGGCAAGTGGCATTGGCCGTGTGGCGATGGACTTGCCAGTCACAGTGGAGGATCACAAGAAACAAGATCCTACTTTGTGTGCGGTGCTCAGTAAGGTAATGCTCTCGAATGACCCACATTTCGTTTACATGACCTACTATTTGACTGTCCAATATGTTACTAGTAGCAGACGAGGACAATAATTCTAGTGTAGGCAGTGTGCCAGCCAATTTGATAGTATCCTTCCATTGAACAAACATTCTCACCTGCAAGTGCTGAAAGTTGTAGAATTGTTTATCAGCAACTGTCATCTCCGAGTTGACTTTACCCACTTTTTCTGCAGCAGATTCGGCGTTCAGTTTAACACTTAATAACTGGGTTGAAATCTTCGAAACAGTCAAACAGATTACTCCCAAGTAGCATGTGTTTACGAGAAATTTCAGTAGCCTGTAACCCTCCAGAAACATAAAAAAGATCACTCAATAGTGGATATACCTATTCCATGCTTGTCAGATAAAGTATTCATGATATCCTCGGATCGAACATTCTCACCTGAATGCTGAAAATTGTTGAATCGTATATCAGCAAGTGTCACCACGTAGTTGACTTTACCCACCTTTTCTGGAGTACATTTGGTGTCTGATTTGAACACTTAGTGGTTTCAAATCTTTGAAATAGTCAAATATATTATGCTAAGTAGCATGTGTTTAGGAGAAATTTGGTAGTCTGGAACAATTTTTCTTTGTAATTTGCACAGTGATAAATCTCCAGGGGAAGATAATATCACTCAATAGTAGATACTCCCAAAGGCATAGCTATTCCATGCTGGTCAGATAAGCATTCGTGAAGATACAGACACCATCCTATAGTGTATTAACCTACTAGCAACCTAGCAAGGCTGCTGAACTGACTGGAATAAAGACAAGCATCACAAACTACTTCTTTTCATATGCCAATATTGCTTTTCTGGTTCTCAAGATGACATGTGCATAGTGTTCAAACACTACTAAACCAAGTGCCCAACCTAGCCAATCAAACTTATGGGCATTGGGTAACGTGAACTTTGCCGGTATCACCTAGAACTGGAACTGGTGGGTTATCTTTTTTCTCGAAAACGTACTGGTGGTTTGTCCAAAGGGTCTTGCTGACAATTTGGATGTTTGCTACCTCAGTTATAGTTTTGATGAGACAACGATACAGAATGCGAACATTTTGTAGAGGGAAAGCAAGAAGGATAAAGGTGAAAACATAGAGGTTAATTATGAATTTTATCTATCAATGTCTGAGTATTGTCTAGCACATGGAGCTTAGGCTTGGCAAACATACGACTTCTGTTCGTGAAGATTTAGCAGGGATAGCCGCCTACACATTGTTCAACATGGTTATATACTTATTTGCATCCACGATGATTTTGGGGTTATGGAGCATACCTGCATTGCTTCATATAATGAGAGCAATATAGTTACGTTGCTGATTAGTATCTTATATGTTTATTCTAAATGTTTAGCCAATGAGGCTGTCTGCGTGAACTTTTCCCTCACACTCTGCATTTTTCATGACACTAATTAGTATCTTACCTTTGGCAGGTAACAAAAGTTTGGGAGTGGCCCATTGAATTTGTTCTGAAGCTCACAATACCATCGACCCTTCCTTCTGAGTGGAGCAAAGTTTACATTTGTGCAAACATCTGTCTATGCCCTCTCTTACTCCTGTATTCTTTCAGTTCATTCATCCCTTTGGATACCCGAATAGTGTTTCTTCTCCCTCAAATCCGCTTCCCTCTATGGTCTGTTGTGCTTTTTGCCAGCTTTTGTTTGGCTATATCCCACTTCCTCTTCGAGAAAGAAGCTCCGCAAACTGAGAACATTGCAAGTACCCTCATTTCTTTTATAATGAGTGTTATCTGGATCTCAACCATGGCTGGAGAGCTCCTGAACTGCCTTGCAGCAATTGGAACTATTATGGATTTCCCTCCTGCTATACTTGGCATGACGGTCTTGGCTTGGGGGAATTCTGTAGGTGATCTTGTCGCTGATGTGGCATTGGCCAAGGCTGGCCAACCTACAATCGCCATTGCTGGCTGCTTTGCTGGTCCAATGTTCAATATGTTGGTTGGATTGGGAACTGCCCTTGTAGTACAAACAGCAAGAGTGTACCCAAAAGCTTATGTACTTGAATTCCACGTTGGGATTGTTGTTGCGTTTGTTTTTCTTCTTCTGAGCTTGATGGGCACCCTGTTGGTGGTTACCTGGGCTAGGTTTCGGGTACCCAGATTTTGGGGTTACTGCCTTATAGGACTTTATATCTTGTTTACCATAGTAAGTATTGCCATTGCTAGTACTTCTGGATGATATATGATTCTTATAAATAGCAGATTCAGCTGATGCAATTTGGGTACTCCCTCTTCTAGAATTTGGGTGGACGAAAGCAAACTTCACTATGATCCTAAGAATAGCGGCATTTTAATTGTGCTCATTATTTTGTCCTCTATGGGAAACAAAAAATCCGCATTAGTTTTAAACTTATGTAGAAACGGAGAGTACTTGACAAAATTTTCTTGATGAAATTCAAAAAGGGAGTTTTTTAAAAAAAAATTCTTCGAGAAAATTTTGTCGGTAGTTGAAAGCTGGAGAGCCTGGAACTTATAAGCTTTTGTCAGCGACCAACAACATGTTCATGGTCAGTTAGGTTTGGAAACTAGAATGGAACTTTTATGAGTTTATCAGTAACCATTTGAACTTACACAACCAATCAAAGGGACTTCAACAGTGGAAGGTTGGAAATTAGCATTTTAAGGTACATTTTAGCTGCTCTGATAGTAGTAATGTATTTTTAGGGTCTTCCAGCAGTAATTTGTGGATTATCTTTCCCGATTACAATCATTTCATAGTTGATACCTTCAGTAAGCACCCAGGCATTGCTAACTTGCCTTGCCAAGTAGGCTAAATATTCGGTGCATGGTGGAATAGGACGACACTATGTGCATGTTTTCCACAATGTCCTCTACATGTATACTAAGTTTTACAATTTTTCAGAACTTCTAAATAGGAATTTTAAAAGTTTTCATGATTTGGATTTTCACTGAATAATTTTTCTGTCAGGTTTACCCAAAAAAATGCGCACATGCATCGAAGCAACAGATGAAGTACTAGACAATAACAGG
Organism: Eragrostis tef; assembly: GCA_000970635.1. Lineage (NCBI taxonomy): Eukaryota > Viridiplantae > Streptophyta > Magnoliopsida > Poales > Poaceae > Eragrostis > Eragrostis tef. The sequence continues at coordinate 93,832 of LAPY01000224.1, forward strand.
CTGAAGAGGGTTAAAGAAATACGATAAGGAATCAACCTGCACGAATCATAAACAGAACATCTAGGTTTCATAACCAGCAGCACCTTGAATGAATCATCATGGACTTGGCTAGAGAAGAAGAGCCTGGTTTGAGGACCCTTGGCGGCAAACTGTGGGCACAAAGAATTCCTGCATAGATACTCCACGATATTCACATAAGACATTTCGCAGAGCAGCAGGCACGATTAGAAGGTTCATATAATTATTTCTAGCCGATCGCGTTGGGTGGCCTGAATTGCATGTGCCTGCAAGTTGTAATATCTGATGATTGCTGAAATGATTATTTTTCCCCCTGATAATTGACTTGAAATAATTACGCCGATATAATACTAATTTAAGGTGTGCCTCTTGCCAAGTTGCTCCTGCCTTTTCATGCATGGTTTTTGGTTCCGACAAGCAGATAACTCCTTGTAAGAAAAGGACCTCACGCTGTCACGCTAATATAACCCACTATTTGTGGGAGCCAGCAGCTAAAGCCTAAAGGTGATAGTTCTTTGTCATTTTGATTCCTCTGCCCGCTAATGAACTCCACGAACACAGTTAGGACTTAGGAGCAGCTAAAGAGAATCCAGAATGGCGCTGAATCACATGGGCTAGATTCTCTCTGCAGTCCACAAGTCCTGCAAGAAAAATCGCAAATCTGTGGGTCACTGCATTATCCAGGTCTGTGGGCGCCCACTGATTTCGGCATATAAATATTTGTTCAGTAATCTACATGTCTGAATAACCAATTACACACTCTAGAATCGTCTTGTAAGTATAAAAAAACTCGACCGGCGGAGGTAAGACCGCCCCCACGGCTTTCTTTGACAGAGAGAAGCTCAACCTTCTCCGGTCGAGAAAAAACCCTGAACCCTGGCATCACCCTATAGGGCCGCGCAGATACTTGGGTCGAACACCGTTGACCGTGTTGGTGACTACTGTAACTACCCCAGGTATGAGAGCCCAAACCAGCCCACGGCCCGGATTCAAGACATCCAAGTCGGCGTCGTCGCCACTATATTTTAGGTGCTGCCAACGAGGGGATTTTTTTTATTCCATAAATTGATGCACACCATGATTTAAACCCTGGTGAGTGGCCTCACAACTTGAGTCATCTTGTAAGTATAGCAATGAATCATTATAGTAAACACCTTGCAGAAATGCCTTTCCGACTTTTTAAGCTAATGTGATTCAGGGCCATGTAAAGTGTACTGGAGGGAAGAGTGATCATTGGTGCGGTTGAGGCCTATTTTGATCGGTGGGCATATTACTGCACTCTGAATTGTGTTTGGCTGAGTTACACTGACTTTGGGTTTTAATCTCGTATCTCAACTGTGGTAGGATTTGTTTTTTGCTTTACGGGACTCGTGCATCAGCGGCTCAAAAGAGGTCTGGCCAGATTTGCTTTTGGTGGCAAAGTACAGAGCCGATTGGAAGAATTAGCAGTACTGTATTTTTTAAAAAAAAATGTCCGGATGAAGTAAATTTCCACCATGGTGAAACAGAGTCGATTGTGTGCTATCATGGTGATGTTTTGGTTTGTTATAAGTTACTACTGAAAGAGATGAAACAGCCGAATGGGGTTCGAATCCAAGTGCAAAAAAATTGCTCCCTTCGTCCCAAAATAATTGCCATTTTCATATTTTACCAGATTCATTGAACATTCTTTAAACTTAGACAACCTGTCTGTCCATGGGTGGAAGAAAGCAAACTTCACTATGATCCTAAGAATAGCGGCATTTTAATTGTGCTCATTATTTTGTCCTCTATGGGAAACAAAAAATCCGCATTAGTTTTAAACTTATGTAGAAACGGAGAGTACTTGACAAAATTTTCTTGATGAAATTCAAAAAGGGAGTTTTTTAAAAAAAAATTCTTCGAGAAAATTTTGTCGGTAGTTGAAAGCTGGAGAGCCTGGAACTTATAAGCTTTTGTCAGCGACCAACAACATGTTCATGGTCAGTTAGGTTTGGAAACTAGAATGGAACTTTTATGAGTTTATCAGTAACCATTTGAACTTACACAACCAATCAAAGGGACTTCAACAGTGGAAGGTTGGAAATTAGCATTTTAAGGTACATTTTAGCTGCTCTGATAGTAGTAATGTATTTTTAGGGTCTTCCAGCAGTAATTTGTGGATTATCTTTCCCGATTACAATCATTTCATAGTTGATACCTTCAGTAAGCACCCAGGCATTGCTAACTTGCCTTGCCAAGTAGGCTAAATATTCGGTGCATGGTGGAATAGGACGACACTATGTGCATGTTTTCCACAATGTCCTCTACATGTATACTAAGTTTTACAATTTTTCAGAACTTCTAAATAGGAATTTTAAAAGTTTTCATGATTTGGATTTTCACTGAATAATTTTTCTGTCAGGTTTACCCAAAAAAATGCGCACATGCATCGAAGCAACAGATGAAGTACTAGACAATAACAGGCTGAAGAGGGTTAAAGAAATACGATAAGGAATCAACCTGCACGAATCATAAACAGAACATCTAGGTTTCATAACCAGCAGCACCTTGAATGAATCATCATGGACTTGGCTAGAGAAGAAGAGCCTGGTTTGAGGACCCTTGGCGGCAAACTGTGGGCACAAAGAATTCCTGCATAGATACTCCACGATATTCACATAAGACATTTCGCAGAGCAGCAGGCACGATTAGAAGGTTCATATAATTATTTCTAGCCGATCGCGTTGGGTGGCCTGAATTGCATGTGCCTGCAAGTTGTAATATCTGATGATTGCTGAAATGATTATTTTTCCCCCTGATAATTGACTTGAAATAATTACGCCGATATAATACTAATTTAAGGTGTGCCTCTTGCCAAGTTGCTCCTGCCTTTTCATGCATGGTTTTTGGTTCCGACAAGCAGATAACTCCTTGTAAGAAAAGGACCTCACGCTGTCACGCTAATATAACCCACTATTTGTGGGAGCCAGCAGCTAAAGCCTAAAGGTGATAGTTCTTTGTCATTTTGATTCCTCTGCCCGCTAATGAACTCCACGAACACAGTTAGGACTTAGGAGCAGCTAAAGAGAATCCAGAATGGCGCTGAATCACATGGGCTAGATTCTCTCTGCAGTCCACAAGTCCTGCAAGAAAAATCGCAAATCTGTGGGTCACTGCATTATCCAGGTCTGTGGGCGCCCACTGATTTCGGCATATAAATATTTGTTCAGTAATCTACATGTCTGAATAACCAATTACACACTCTAGAATCGTCTTGTAAGTATAAAAAAACTCGACCGGCGGAGGTAAGACCGCCCCCACGGCTTTCTTTGACAGAGAGAAGCTCAACCTTCTCCGGTCGAGAAAAAACCCTGAACCCTGGCATCACCCTATAGGGCCGCGCAGATACTTGGGTCGAACACCGTTGACCGTGTTGGTGACTACTGTAACTACCCCAGGTATGAGAGCCCAAACCAGCCCACGGCCCGGATTCAAGACATCCAAGTCGGCGTCGTCGCCACTATATTTTAGGTGCTGCCAACGAGGGGATTTTTTTTATTCCATAAATTGATGCACACCATGATTTAAACCCTGGTGAGTGGCCTCACAACTTGAGTCATCTTGTAAGTATAGCAATGAATCATTATAGTAAACACCTTGCAGAAATGCCTTTCCGACTTTTTAAGCTAATGTGATTCAGGGCCATGTAAAGTGTACTGGAGGGAAGAGTGATCATTGGTGCGGTTGAGGCCTATTTTGATCGGTGGGCATATTACTGCACTCTGAATTGTGTTTGGCTGAGTTACACTGACTTTGGGTTTTAATCTCGTATCTCAACTGTGGTAGGATTTGTTTTTTGCTTTACGGGACTCGTGCATCAGCGGCTCAAAAGAGGTCTGGCCAGATTTGCTTTTGGTGGCAAAGTACAGAGCCGATTGGAAGAATTAGCAGTACTGTATTTTTTAAAAAAAAATGTCCGGATGAAGTAAATTTCCACCATGGTGAAACAGAGTCGATTGTGTGCTATCATGGTGATGTTTTGGTTTGTTATAAGTTACTACTGAAAGAGATGAAACAGCCGAATGGGGTTCGAATCCAAGTGCAAAAAAATTGCTCCCTTCGTCCCAAAATAATTGCCATTTTCATATTTTACCAGATTCATTGAACATTCTTTAAACTTAGACAACCTGTCTGTCCAGGTTCACTGAACATTCTATGAATCTGGACACTTCAAAACACTCTCAGAATGACAATTAAACTGGGACGGAGGGAGTATCATTATTGTTCACCTTCCACGGCATTCTGTTAATATTTGCCACAAAGATGCATGTTCGTCTGGCTGCTTTGCAGCTACAGTATTTGTAGTTTTTTTTTTTAACAGCAGCTACAGTGTTCGTAGTTATTTTTTAGCATCTGCAGCTGCAACCGAAAACAACTTTGCTCCTTGGTCACCGCGAGAATATTCTTCAAAATTTCTTTTGTTTTGACCAATTAGCATGGCGTGCTTGATGTAACAGGCCACTTCAACTAGCACTCCAGGTTTTGTTTTACTCTGATTTTTTTCTGTTAATATGAGACTATCAGCATAAACCATGCCATACGCAGGTTCGTTTTCTTGATATAGTCCCTGCCAATCGTATACAATACAGAGGTCAAAATAATGGAGTATTTTAGTTTGCTTATGGACTATGACCACATTCTGATAGCGATTGATAAGCTGAATAAATAGAGCGAAACCCATGAGTTCATCCGTTAATCTTTACTGCATCAGCAGGAACTAAAACTGCTCTAGACACATAGATTTTATCCGTGTTTCAATTTATGTGAAATTAACGATTATTACCCTATTACACATCAGGTTGACTTCATGGACGAAAATTTCGCTTTTGCAAACCTTGCACGGTTGGCTCCACATTGTTAAATATCCAACTCCAAATACTCCAGAACGACAGGATAATGGTTTTTCATGGAGAAATGCACCTTCAAAGGTCTCTTAAAAGTGCTTGAATGCTGATCTCTAAAAAAAAGTGCTCGAAGGCTTGCATCGGCTGCATTCTACAATGCAAGAATAGATGATGCAAAGTTTATTGTCATATGAATCAAGTTCCATATTCTTGTGTTTGAGCAAACTTCATGAATTATTAGTCTATCCTTCAGCAATAATAGAAAATTACCTTGTGCTTGAGTTGACAGGAAGACTTCCATGACCAGTGATAAACTGGATGCACATGGATGGGTGACCCATGAGAAACTTATAGGCTTGACAGATGAGAAACCCTGTTTATTTTAAGTATATATCCATAAATATGTTTTGTTGTTAAGTATTTACTCATAACTTTTCTAGCTTTTTTGTGAGTATCATAAGTTTTCTAACTGGTGCACCATGAGAGCAAGAACCAACTCAGAGCCAACTCCACTTCATCCAACGACGAGACACACCGAACTTTATTGAATTGAAACCATACTATCCACTGCTTGGAACTCACCATCATGTCGGATCTGATTCCATCACTAGAACACGTCAAAACTCCACTAGAAGAAGAAAATCCAATTTCACTAGCTCCTTGGTTGGGCCAAATTGACATCCGATTTTTTTTTTGGAAAACACAGATAAGTCTTATGTTGGTTTCTGAATTCACCACAGGTGGTAAGCTCCGCCCATCACCAACCAAATTATTTTTTCATGCTCATTTTGTTAATTGCTAGGTCCATGAGTAATCAGTGGCTGCTGAACAATTGAAATAGACTTCTTGATGCAAACATACGACGGCACATTTTTTTTGTGAAGTCTGGTCTTGCTCTCACGTTATCATCGATAATTTTTAGAGTAAACTTGACAATAATTATGCGCTCACTTTGTAATAAACAGATGACTCGATGCTTTGTCGTTGTGGGCACCTAAAAGGGACATGTATTTGATTATCCGGCTGTCTCTTCCTCAGCGTACCAAAAGAGACGTGGTGCTGGATCATGATTCCCTGCTGACGGAGTGACGGTGATTAAAACTTTTTTAATTTCTATATAATAAGGGTACATTCAGAATCACGTAGGTACGATTCATTTCTAAGTGCACTCAAACACATAGGTACGTGTAGCCAACGGAATCGATCGTTGCACATCTTAGTGGAGTCATTTTTGTTACCCAGAAGAGTTATGTTGCACGCAGTGAGGGAAAAAAGGAGTGTCTAATGGACGGAAGGAACTTGGAGTGTCAGTCGTTCTCGGTGCAACAGGGCCGTTGGCTCTGTCCACTGATTTTGTAAATCAGTGTGTGTGGTATGGGATTGCCGTCAGGTATGCTTTTAGTGGCTTGATTAGCACAACTAGGGATCCACAGTCCTTGTCAGCAAATGGATGTGAAGTAGAATCTAATTAGAGTGGAGCGGAGCTCTTAGTTGCGTGCAGGTGTGTGTAACGACGTGACAGCACATAAGCACCGAACCATTTGGGAATGCTTGTGGGGAATATCACTATAGAAGAAGGCGGAGTGGAGTGAACATTGTGCGAACTGAGAGAGCAGGCACGGCAGAGAAGAAACAAAATGTGCTAGACTTTGCTCTGCCCAGGTTTCATTTGTCTGTGATAACAAGATTGCCACCAGTTGGAACAATGCTTCATTAGTATTGTACACTTCCTAATACAATTTTCCCTTATCTGAAAAAATAGAGTATTGCACACTACTTATTTAGTATTTCCATCTGTCCAAGAAAAATATGTGGCAACAATTTTCCCCAGGGAAGAAAATTGCGTGGCAATATGGATGCGCCATGTGTGCTCGCCGGCAATATCTGCCGGATAGGCCAATTTGCCGGTGTCCGGCAGTGCGTGGCTGCGTTTGCTCTCGCGTGGGGCGGAAAAGAGACGTGTCCTTCACGACGCGTCCATCACCGTCCTCGTCGTCGGCTTGGTCCCTCGCAGCCGCATGGCCTCGCTTGCGTTGCGTCGTCCTCCTCCTGCTGCACCCCGAATCCAGCCAGATTCTTCGTCGCGATTTGCTTGCCACGTCGGACTAGATAGCCCCTTCTCTCTGTATACAGATCATTTGTCGATGCCTAGAAATTTCAGTTTCTTTGGATCGCGCATTTCTCGCTGCCCAAAAATGTCCACATACCAGAAAGCAGAGAATCATCGCACGTACAGAAAGAAAGCTCTGAACTTTCCGTGTCAAATATGTTCACGGCTGGTGCCCGTGTGTCGTGGTTAGATGGTAAGACACGATTAATGGTGCCGGTAAAGGACAGGCGCTGCCACGTCCAGGCTCACGAGAACTTTGTTTAAGCTTAACCGAGACGGAAAGAGGAATCGGATAATCGAAAGTTAGTACCCAGGATGCCAGATGGGGTCCACGTCATTCACCCAAAAACAGCGGGCCGGGGCTTCGGTTTTGCAGCTATATAAACCGCCCCGCCTTGCTCCATTTCTCCTCCATCCCAAGGTGTGTGGAAGGCCACATCCGTGTGCTTCTATATATGCTACTTTGATTAACGAAGAGGGTTAGGAGTAGGATCCCGTAGTGTTGTTAGTTTACTATAGTAGGTGAGGTGAAGATGTTGGCGGTGTTCAGCGGCGAGGTGGTGGAGGTGCCGGCGGAGCTGGTGGCGGGTGG
>LAPY01000224.1:101837-118144 GCA_000970635.1 Eragrostis tef
GCTCCCAGGAGTGTGGAATACTTGCTTGTGTTTATGCTACTCTGATTAATTAGCAGAGGAGGTTAGGAGTAGGATCCCGTAGTAGAGTTGTTAGTTTAGTAAGCGAGGCGAAGAAGATGTTGGCGGTGTTCAGCGGCGCGGTGGTGGAGGTGCCGGCGGAGCTGGTGGCCGCGGGGAGCCGGACGCCGTCGCCCAAGACGCGGGCGTCGGAGCTCGTCAACCGCTTCCTCGGCAGCGCCGAGGCGGCCGTGTCCATGCAGCTCGGCGACTTCGGCAGCCTCGCATACTCCCACACCAACCAGGCCCTGCTCCGCCCGAGGTATACAATACAGGCTCCTCTTTAATTTGCAGCTTGATTGATCATCAGCCTAAAGCAGTGATCTTTTGGCTTTCTCTGAATTTTCGCGAGACCCAATTACTGATTCGTGAATAAAGGTCATAGCTTTGCGTAGATTGTGCTGGTTTTTTTTTTTTGCACGCAAGAAACAGAGGCAGCTGCTCTGTTTTGGTCCTTGGTTAGTTGGTGAAGTATGATCGGTAATGGTGACATGATCTCACCACGCAAGCACCTACTACCTCGTTTGTGTCGTCTCTCTCTCCTCTGCGTGAGCTTCTGTCCACGACGCCGGCGTGCATCCCGGTGGTGCACGAGGCCACGGCGGCGGAGGTCATGGCAACATCGGCCTCGCACGAGAGTAGAGACTTTTCTCTGTGCCGCGTGGCCTTCAGAGATGCTCCGACCATGGCCTGCCCGATCTGCCGAGGCAGTCCCGGCCGTGGTCGATGGTCCACAGGGCGATTCTATAATCGATGCCCGATCTGCTGAACTTGACTGTTAACGGATTTATCAGAATGATCATCTGATGAGTATATGGTTGACATCCATCTTCTATCAATAACTGGACGTATTTTTTTTCTTTTTCTTTTTTGCGCCATCCAAAGAGATAGGGAGCACTAAATATGAAGTAGTTTATCTCATCCATTCCTGTAGACTGTAGCCTGTAGGACCAAGCTACCAACTCCTTGATTTATCGTTCTGACTTAATAATTGTGAGCCACAAAAATTGGTCGCGAAATGACAAGAGACTTCAGTTTGCGGTCGAGGTTGAGGCAGTGAGATTTTCTCATCTCAATCTGCAACACATGGTTACTATAGTACTTTTATTTCTTTCTTCGTTCAGAAACTAGGAAACCGACGGACTAAAAATCGAACTAACGCTCAGTACCGATCGTCTCTGACTATGGTAGTACGCTGCCAATTGTTGGTGGATCAGACAAGAAAGAAGAAATCTGAACAAAGTTACACCCATGTTTATGTTGACATGGACACTAAAATATCCTGTATATTTATTTACGAAAAGAGGTCTTACCCCCACACAGAGTGCAATTTGCACGTCCACATCATGCAACCTCCCACAGAAATGGTGTCCACTGACCTGCCAACGGACTAGCCTCATATTCTCCGATAGGCGGCTATGGAAACATCAATGAACAATTTGTCGTTCCAGAAAACCCAGTAGTCTACGAAATTTCTGTTTTCCAGAAAAATGAACTAGCGGCAGCATTGATCAAGTTTAATTTAGTCCCTTTAGTTGCCGTCGTGGCTTTGTGCCAAACATTGAAATGTTTCAGTTTTCCTTTTTTTAAAAAAAAATGGTTCAGTTGACACTAGAGGGCACTTGGTATTCAGTTCGTGATCCGGTTTTGCTGCCCACAGATTTTAAGAAAGGAAAGCTGCATTAGGTGGCCCAAATGGTCTCTCAACGCTATGATTTGTGGGGACTGATTGCCCTGTGCTCTTATCTTGTCTGTACTAGGCAGATTCACTGAAGGAGTAGCATCCAAGGAATTTCAGTTCTTTACTCAATTCATTTTGAGTACTAAACATCATGGAACTTTCCGAACAAGCTTAAGCATCTATTTGAAAAGGTACAAGTATCCTAGTCCTCGACGTTAGGTGCATCTTGGCATTTAGTCAAAGACGTTGCACCTAATTCTGCCTTCTGAACTCTGAAGGACCGTGTTCTTCAGTATTTCAGCTGAAGTTCTGAAAGAGGCACCAAACACGCCCATGTTCTTCAGAGTTTTGGCTTTGACAAGAATTAATAGTTGACAGTAATACTCGTCTCGAGATGCATGCACCGTCCTCCAAATGATGCTGACTGACAACGTAAAACTGTTTTGGGGTCAGGTCCTTCGCGGCAAAGGACGAGATCTTCTGCCTGTTCGAGGGGGTGCTGGACAACCTGGGGCGGCTGAGCCAGCAGTACGGGCTGTCCAAGGGCGCCAACGAGGTGCTCCTCGTCATCGAGGCGTACAAGACGCTGCGGGACCGGGCGCCATACCCGGCCAGCTTCATGCTCTCGCAGCTCACCGGCAGCTACGCCTTTGTGCTCTTCGACAAGTCCACCTCCTCCCTGCTCGTCGCATCTGTAAGTCTCGTGCTAGCTTGTTCATCTCTATACTTTGGACATATCGCAGCACAAACTGCATCAGTGCCTAATCTCTTGTGTGATGGGATTTGTTGTTTCCTAGGATCCCGAGGGCAAGGTGCCGCTCTACTGGGGGATAACTGCTGACGCTTGCGTCGCCTTCTCTGACGACATTGACATGCTTAAAGGATCATGTGGCAAGTCGCTTGCGCCTTTTCCGCAAGGTAAAGAGAACAGACTAAGCAATGCCAGATCATGTCTTGACTTCAGTGTTGCCACTTGCCAATCATCGACTAGCTTTTTTCTCACTTTCTATATAAAAAAGGTTCTTATCTGAAAATGTTTGCCAACCACTCCTCAGCGATTTTTGAAAGACGGAACACCTTGTACAACATTTGATGAGATGAAAATATTATCCTTGAGCAATTTAAAAGGCATGTTCACTTATCTGGTGCTGGCTGCAGGGTGCTTCTACTCCAACGCTCTTGGAGGCTTGAAGTGCTACGAGAACCCAAAGCACAAGGTCACAGCTGTTCCTGCAAACGAAGAGGAAATTTGTGGTGCAACTTTCAAGGTACAATTTTTTTGGGGTTTTAGTATTGCCCGAAGAGAAATTTATCATAGTTCATCAGAAATTCATAAAACATGCAGCATCTTGTGTCGGATCCGGGAACTACGAGCAGAAAGTTTATGGGAAATTCAGGAACTTTCCCATAAACTTTCTGCTCGTATAGTTGTTAGTTGCTCAGGCCTAACTAACAATTAGCTAGCTAATAATTATCTCTGGAACTAACCATAAAGTTCCATAGTAGTTAGCAGCTGGTACTTTCTGAATTTATCGGACCTTCAACTAACAATTAGCTAGCTAATAGCTAATACCAAATATTAGCTAGCTAATAATTATCTCTAAAGGTTTCAAACAGGGCCTAAGCGTCAAACTGAAGAGTATGCACTGTTAACCCTCATGAGTTTGATGTGCAGGTGGAAGGCTCTACAATCCTCACAGCTCTGCATTAGGAGGGGACCTGGGTCGATCTGATCTGCAGGTCGCCGTTGGGCAACGAACGAACCTTTGTACATGGTGGTGTAACATAATGGCAAGGCGTGCAACTGATCTATCTCTCTGTATGATCTCCCATAAAAGAGCAGTTCGGTGGTGTTGGTTGGTTGGTTGTGTGTGTCTGTATCACTAGTTGTTCCGATTCCAAAGTAACTTCGGACCAGCTGCTGATCAGTTGTATGCAGTTATGTAATCTGTGGCAAATAAAATTTATCGGTTGTCATTTTCCCTTCTGTGATGTCTCGTGGATGACCTTCAGCAAGTAGTGTTGAACCACCATGAAACCAGCGATTGTTTGCAGAACTTGGCAAAGCAAAACGTAAAACATACATACTGGTAACGAACTACATAAAACTTGACTGATTTAGGAACGTTGCAAGAACTCTATCAATATTCCATCCGCTGGATCAGCACTAGTCGGCATGCTCACAAAAGGTCTGAAGTCTGTGGACGCCGATCGCCGCGATCGTGCCGTCGATCCGTGTCTCCTCCGGAACCTGAAGCCGGCGCACGTCGCCGTTCCTTGCGGGATGGAGGGCGCCGCCTGCTGAAACAGCCACCGCGTGCCTGTCCGTGGCGACCGCAGCAACAGCAGCAGGACGCGTCGGCGGCGTGTGTCCTCTCCTCGTCTGAACCGCCTCGATCCCCAGTTGAGAGACGAACTGCGATGCGCTGGTTGAACACGCGGCCCAAACGAAACAATCCGGCGGGTGGAGGTGGGCAGAACTGCAAGATATGCCGGCGAATGCAGTGAGCAGAAAGAACATAATTTGCCATGTCCAGTCCTGTGGCTTTGGCCCCCTTTTTTTTCTGAACATGGATTTTTTTTTAGATCACTTTTTCTGAACATGGATGAGATACTGGGCTGGGAAAATTTGATAATTCCTTTTCGATTTAGAGCCCGATTTGAATGGGAGTGTAAAGACGGCTCGGCCCAACTCTCTGCGGGCTGGCTGGAATGTGAACAAGATGTTGTCCTGGACTCACAAAGTCAAGCCAGACGAAAATGCGGCTCCAGACCAACTTCCAGAACATTGGGCCCAGTGGTGCTATTACACACGGCCACCGCAGGTCTGCATGGACTGGGCTGGACCGGCTGGTGCTTCTGGCCCAGAAGGGCTAGAAGCAAGGAAGCCTGCTATCGAGTTTGCAGGCCGGATGCGGAGAACGGACAGTCCGCCGTCTCCTGGCGCACCTTCTGTTCTGGTTTCCGGATGCAGAATTTCCAACAGCAGCAGCATTTCAGAACAGATACGTCAAAATGATATGTTTGGGAATACAGCACACGTATGACGAATCGTAAAACAATTGTTGCTGTTTCGATCCAGGCGCGGGCTCGTGCGTTGTCATAAAAAAAAAAAGGCGCGCGCTCGTGCGCGTAATCCATTGACAGTTTTGACTTCACAAGCACTGAACTGCAGGGTCGCTGACTCGCTGTCATGGTGGTGTGCGGGCCTGGAGCCCTGGAGACAAGTTCTAAACAAAAAGAATTTAGTACTAAATAAACTCTAATGACAAAACCTTTTAACAGATGGTTACATCTTTACGAGACGAATCTAATGAGTTTAATTAATCTATGTTTTGCTACAGTCATGCTACAGTAATGCTACAGTAACCATCTTCTAATCACGGCTTATTTATCCTTATTAGATTTGTCTCGTGAATTAGACCAGAGGTTCTGCGGTTAGTTTTGTGATCATACTTTATTTAATACTCTTAAATAATAAGATTCTTTTATTTAGACCCCTCTAAATTTTAGACCCTCATGAAACAACGAACACCCCCAGTCTCTTGAACATAAATCAATGTCCCTTTCCTAATAGCCCTAGCCTCAGCCTAATCTTTTCAGGAAGCTTGCATGCAGACCACTGTGCCGTTGCATGTACCAATATGCTTCAGAATTACCTTGTGAACAAACCCCTACCCAACTCCAGTTTTGTATGCTAACATGTCACTAGTATGAGTCAATTGCTAATAATAGATGTGAAAAATACTTGGAGAAAACCAGAGCCGGAAGTTGTGCTCGATATAGTAAAACGGAAAAAGAGAAAAATTTGACCTGTGTTGGACCTGTGTTGGCCTCGTCAATTGTCAGCATCTTGACCATGATATTTTGGGCACGTACCAGTGACTGTAGTGGGAGATTCTACTGGTCCATGGAGTACCCTGCATGGATGTGACGTGTCCAGTGGATATAGTATATGCCAGATGAATCAATTTACTTGAGTATAGAAATAATCTTCAAATTTAACTGAATGAGCCATGAACCCTACTACTTACTACCTTTCAAAACAAACTGAAAAGATCAATGCAAAGAAAGAAGGGACAGCGTGACAAGGAGTTAATATGAGAGACGAGTGATCAAAGAAAAACAATTTACCTTACCATTGAGATACACCTGACGGGAATGAAGCAGCGAGGGGCATGCCAAACTTTTACTCTTGAGAACAAGAGGATGCAGGGACCAGGCCCAAACACCTAGTCAAGCACACGGCATGGTGATGCGAGCACGCCCTCTGCAGTCTGCACTCGATCGACATCGTTTTGGCAGCGCCCGATCTAGGCGATGCTTTTTATCGGATTGATGTAGGCGCCGTGGCCAACCGCGCGGAGATCGAGGAACGTCCGGAGGTCAAAAAAGGGTCAAAAGGCCGACGCAATCGAACAAAAAGCCACCAAACGCAAACCACACATTCTCCGGTCTCTGCCCAAGTTTGTCCCCCCTGTGTGCTCTGAGCCCTCGCCCCTCTCCCTCACTTTTAAAAGTCGTGGACTGTTGTTAGAAGGCGGGAGCATGCATGGTCACAACAGTGTCGCGCTCTGTATGCAGAGTTCAGAAAGAAAGATGCCTTGGTGAAGCAGAAAGAAAGAGGAATTATTCAAGCATGTCGTGCCATCCTTTCACGTTATGGGTCAAACACTGGACCCGAACAGAATCTACGGCCGTCAAACTGCCCTGACGACGGCCAAACAAACTCCTCGTTCGGGTAGGGGCACCAGACTTTTTCTTGAGAATGTACAGTTACGGGTACACAACACTTGCAAGCTGATGGACCGGACAGGAATCATGAAGCGCGCGCCAGACGAACAGGACATGGTGCACCAGACTTTGGGGCAGCGTGGACTAGTCCTAATCCATTGTGAAGCGCGCGCCAGACGAAACGACACCACTACGTGAGCTCTGGTAGTTACTGCCATGCATCGGTATACTCCGTACAGAAGCACGTAGTACAGTAGAGGGGCAGAGGCATGCATGGTCAATAGTACGTACTGTCCTTGCTGGAGACCCTCGGGCCAGCGCGCCAATACGACCTCTGTTCGTTGCGCCGCGGAATGTAGCGTGTGCTACTACACTGCTATGCCCGGCTGAACCAGGGAAGAATCTCGCTCGACTTGCACCATGCGGACGTAGCGTGCTCGCCCCCTCCGATTGATTCATCGGTTGTCATCAATGGAATGAAACGGAGGCGAGCACATCGCCGGCCGCCGGGTACGGGCGCTGGCATGTTGTTCCGGAGCAAGCCGCATGCGCCGTCTGCTAAGCTAATCGATTCTGTCCGTGGATGCGCCTTGATCGACAAGCACTGGCCACACCCGGCCGGTGCGTACCGACCATCGGTGCCGCTACGGTGCACGGCACGCACCGCCAAGCATGTACGGGAGCACATGTACTGGTGCCGCCGGACCGGAGAACTGACCACGTACATGCAAATTTTTCATTCCCATCGATCGATTCTATTAATTTGTGGCCGGGGTGCCCAAACCGGAGCACTAGTCGCGGTCTGATCTTGGTAATTACTACGGTCTTTGCATGTTTCAATTGTCCACTGGTTGGTAGTAGTACCATAGAAAACATTCCGGCTTTCTCTGCATGCAGCTTCGCGCGGTGTGTGTCGGTGCCGCCTCGGTGCGGCTTCTCGATCGTGATCGGGTCAGCTAAGCTCAGGGCGGAGGCTACAGATAAAAAGGACTTCCGGCCAGCACTCACGTACATGTTGGCCACTGGGCTTTGCTACTTGTTGTTGCTGGCCTGCAAAAGTCTCCATCCACGGACGGAGCCAAGCACATGCACACACGCGCGTTCCGGGAACTAGCTACTACTACTCCTTGTACGTGTTTGATCCATTCCAGAGAAACATCACTATCCCGCGGATCGTAACCAGCATGCGTGATGCAGTTTGCTTAACGGCTTAACCAAATGAAGATTAAGACTCTTATTGGCAAAGAAAAGAAAATTAAGGTTTAAGGCCGGATTCCCTCGCTCCCCCGCCGCACGTAATCCAGTTTATTGCTTGCACATTTCCGCGTAAGCTGGTGGTGATCCCTCATGCATGCCCAGTATGGCTCTGTGGCTGAGTACGTGACGCACACTGAAAGGAATTCAACCGACTTCTTTTTCGGTCACGAGCGCCTAGTAGTTGCCCTCGCATTGCCTCCACTCAACAATCTTGGATCGAGGCCATAAACACAGTACAGACATGATCGAGAATAGTATCAGTTTACTCCTACAACATTAGCCCATGCTTTATTTGCTGGGACAAAAATAAGTTGGGAATCTGCCTCATGCAGGTTGTCAGACTGCTTCCCAACTTGTTACTTTTCTCTTGCTTCACGAAGTTGGTAGTAGCTTAAAATAATCCGCAAGCGGCAAACAGGCCCTAAACCGACAACACTAGCAATAGTGCAGAGTAATCTTTGCCTTTTGGCATGATCTCGCTTTCTTTTGAGCTTCGATCAACAATCATCTGACCAGCCTATCCATCAGTCCAACTTCTTCTTCTTTTTTTTTTTTGAGATGATCAGTCCAACTTCTCAAAAGACCATCCACTATCTGTTCAAGGACAGGACTGTTCAACAAACTATTCTGGCAGACATCCCCCGTGTCCTTCCCCCTGTCGTGTGAACAACAGCGCGCATTATTCATGCCATGGCCGTGGCAGCATCGTTACAGTGCAGGAGACGATCGATCGGGCCCCGAACGTTAAAGCCCCTATAATTGCGACACACCAACGGTCCAACACCACACCCCCATCCTCCCATTCATCCTCCTGCCTCTCCAATAGGCACCATACCTACAAGCCTAAAATGATCGCTTTGAAGCAAGCAAGCAAGCAACTCCTCTGCAGTGATTCAGTGCACCCCTCAAAACATGGCTAAATCGCTGCTTACTTTTTTGAACTATGGTTTGCCTTTGCGAGCAGCGACATACCCTGCGGCATCATTATTTGGGCGGTCCATTCCATCACTTTAGATCGTACTAGTGCTACTTTGGCCTTTGGGGAAGAAAGTTCGTGCCTAGCTGGACAAACTCATCATGACAAGCAAAGAGTTCGAGTTTTCGGCCTAATTTGTGTACTAGTTTGAGCGTGACGAGTCTTGTTTGGGGGCGTGGTTAATGATAGTAATCCACGGCACGGCATGTCTCGTTTCGATTCGTTCAGTAATGTAATCCGTTAGCCGTGGCGTGATCATTGCTGTTCTTGGCGGTCCCTGAAACGGAACAAAGCGTGAGGTCCTGCATGAAATCCAGTGCGGATGGATCCGCCATTCGCGACAAGTGACATCGAATCTCAACAATCGAGTACGCAAATACCAGTACCATGCGACTGAATAAATATGGTTCTCAAGATATACTCCGTAGTCCACTAAGATCCATTTAGGCACTAAAGAAATGGTGGCAACATGTGCATCTGAAATTCTGAATTCAGGAGTCAAGGCTCTGCAGGGTGGTGCGCCAAACTTCAGAGCTTGTTTACTCCGTTTTCTGAATTTTTTTTTTCACTGCCGCGGTTGGACTGAAACTTGTTTTATGCACGGAGGTCGTTGGACTGGGATTAATCAGTTATCAATGGAACGGGACCATATAGCATGAGGGCACGACTGTGAGCAACCAGAAACAGTGATGCTACTGCATGCTGATGCTGTCATTGAGAGTACATTGAGCCATATGGTGGCCAACTGCACTGCAAGCAGAAAACCTGACTGCTGCTGTTAAACTACAGCAGCTGCTAGTACACCCCATTAATCGATTCTTACATGGACCACTACCATCACCATCAGAACCATCATCATGATCGCTCCCTAATAGTGCGGCCAGAGTTATCACAATCATCATTTATCTCACCATGCCATTGGATACTCTCTGATATCTCACGCAGGCACAAAGGCAAACAGATAGACACTTGATAACCCTCCACTCGTATGTAAAAATAACTTAGCACTCCCATTCATGCATTTACAACCCAACAGAGTCATTACCAACATTCATCAGTCCCATCTTATCAAGCAAGAAGGAAAGCCAGTACCAGCACTAACCTTCTTTCTTGAGCTATAAAAGCATCATCATCATCTCTTATGATAACTATAGATAATTACTATACCTACCTTCGACTACAAGGAAGTTGCCTTTTTTTCAAGAAAGGTGAAAATAATCTAAGAGAAAAGAAAAAAGAGGAAAGGAGAAAAAGAAAAAGGGGGCTGGTTCTAGCTGGGGTTCATTTTCCATGAACATTGATAAACTATTATGATATACGACAGTGCTGATTGATGATCACCTGTGACCAGAAGAGCTCCTTCCGCCGGCTTGATCATCACCGCATCAGCGGGAGAACGGTCTGCACCAGCAGGTTGCCCGCGTCTCCGCTCACATCACCGAGCAGCTGTTGGGGTTCTCGTCGCTGAAAATGTTGTACGGCTCCGCATGCGACGGCGGCGGCATCGGATAGGCCATCGGCGCCACCGTGGCCATGACCGCCACCCATCATCATCTGCTGCTGTTGTTGCTGCTGCTGCTGCATCATCGCCATGTACTGTTGTTGAGCCATCGGGTTCCCGGCCGCCGCGGTAGCCTGCAGCATCTCCGGCCCGGACGGCATGCCATTCACGGCACCGCCGCCGCCGCCCATGTGAGGGTGGTGGCCCATGGGCCCGCCACCCATTTGGCCCATACCGGGGAAACCGGCACCGCCCATCATGCCGGGCCTCATCATGCCCGGCTGCGGCGGCATGCCGCCGCCCATCGGGCCACCGACACCGCCGCCCATTGGTCCGCCGGCGCCGCCGACGCCCTTCTTCCCCTGCCCCGGCTGGTTCGCGCCGCGCCATTTTTGCCGTGCCCGCCTCCACCTCCCTGGTTCTGCTTGCCGCCGGCGTCTTTCTTTCCACCGCCGCGGCCGTTGTTGCCGTTTCCCTTGATCTGCCCCAGGATCTCGTTCCAGCCGCCGGCCTTCTTGCCACCATTGCCGCCACCTCCAGCGCCCGGCGGCATGGCCATAGGCTTCATCATCATCTTGGGGTCGTCGTAGAAGTCGTCGTCGAGGCCGTCGTCGTCGAAATCCTCGTCGTCGTAGAGGTCGTCGAACTCATCGTCGTCGAACTCGCTGCCTAAATCGTCGTAGTCGTCCTCGGGATGATTGAACTTGACGGACTTGGGGCCCTTGGCCGGCGCGGCCGCCGCCGGGAACGGCATCTTGCCGCCCATGAACTGAGGAGGAAGCTTCATTCCCTTCATCTTTGCTGCGGCGTCGGCTGCGGCAGCGCCATCTTTGCGTCTTTGCCGCCACCTCCGCCTCCACCGCCGCCGCCGCCTCCCTTGTGGCCTTTGCCGCCGGCGTCCTTGGGCTGGCCCTTACCGCCGGCATCCTTCTGTTGGCCCTTGCCGCCGCCACCACCGCCGCCGGGCTTGGAGCCCCACAGGGAGGCCGGCTTGCCGGCCTTGTTCAGCTTCTTCACGATGGTGTTCGGATCCACCAAACCGGACACGGTGACCTTTCCCTGCTCGGCGTCTACGCTGATTTGGTACACACCTGCAGATCAATCCAACGTATTATCTCTTAGGGAAAAAAAAGCTGAAAATGTGAACAAGAACTGAAATAAGTAAATTGTTTTAAGAGAAATTAAAAAAATCTTCCTTACCATCAATCTTGTGCAGGATCTTCTTGACCTTCTTCTCGCACCCATCACAGTGAATGTTCACTTTCAGCTCACAGGTCTGAAAATTTGAGTGGAACAGAGTAAGAAATGTCACAAAGATACTAGCAAACAAAGATGGCCGTAGTAGACACAGAGGCAAGCACATGCTG
The DNA here is from genome assembly GCA_000970635.1 of Eragrostis tef. NCBI lineage: Eukaryota > Viridiplantae > Streptophyta > Magnoliopsida > Poales > Poaceae > Eragrostis > Eragrostis tef. The sequence goes on from LAPY01000224.1 coordinate 113,411, forward strand.
AAAACAGAAGCAAGCTGGGTGCTCGACCAGTGAAGAAAATGGCAGCAAACACAAGAAGGAAAAATCGAATATCTGCACCACAGCTTGAGTTGAGAAGAAGCAACACTCACCTGCACCTTGAGCACATCCTCCTTACTCATCACTGACCACCCCCAAATGCTGCAGCTCTCACCACCAAAGTCACAAGGAACTCCACAGATCTGGCACACAAGGCCTCAGAACAGGGGAAGAGCAAGACGGCACCAAAGAGCAACCATTTCTCTTCCGGGGAAACAGCAGGGAGGAGAAGGCGCGTATGTGCTGCAAAGGAGCGGGGGAAAAGATGGACGCCTTCTTCTGCAGTTAAATAATGGCCTGCGCCCTGCAGGCTGCACACACTCTCACTATCACGGAGTAGTTTTTGCAGGAAAGCAAGGCTTGGCTAAAGAATGGAGGTAGTAGGAGGGAGAGAGAGAAGCGAGAGGCGCAGCCTCTATTTCTACTACTCCCCTTTCGCCTTTGGCCTGGAAACTGAAGGTTTTCCTCTCTTTTTTCTTCTCTCTCTTCCGCTGATTCTGAAATGGAACTCCTGCAAAAGATCAGGCAAAGAGGGATTTAAATAGCCTTTGAACATGTGAAGTCCTAAGTAGTACGCAGTACTCAGATATTTTATTACGCAAACTAATGTAGATTTAAAATATTTAAAAAGTCGTCTAGTAGGAGTACTAGCATTTTTCGGACTCTGCAAACAACTGTTTAACATCGTTGACATTGTAACACAAAACATCCACGGGCTCTTGGCCGACCATGATAACTATGGGTGAAGTGGTGCAATATTGCACACACTCACTAGTTTGCCGACATGCCTTGAAGGCATGTATCCACTCTGCCATCTCCTCACGGTGGTGGAGAAATGGATCCATGGGCTCTGTGTTGTTCTGATACGACTTGTGGACGTCGCTTCACCTTCTCGTGTTTGCATGTGTAGGGGTATGCTTCGCTCCGAGCCACACCATGCAACAGCATTCCAAAACCGCGACGGAAAATGGCACTGTTTTTTTTTTTTGCAAGCTCCCGTATGAATGTACTCCATGATTTTTTTTGCTAGCTCCCGTATGAATGTACTCCATGATGCACTAGACTTTTATGCTTTGGCCAAACTATTGGCGTGGCGGGAAGAAAACACGCCCTAAAACCAGCCCAAGATCCCAGTAATTTTGGCCCAGTGGTGTTTTTGACCGTCCACCGAAGATCCCAGACAAGAACAACTAGAAGCCTAGAGCATGGCCCGCCGCTTGACGCCGACCGAACTGAAGCTCTTCAGTTACTCCTCAACGCGGAAAACAGCAAAATCCCCGTTCCGTCTCCAGAATTTCCCCAGCATTATCCACGCGACTGTACTGAAGCATCAAAGAATTTGTTTGGGAATTCGTAGCCGCGTCGTTCCTCCTGGTAAACTTTTGTTGTTCCTGTGGTCTCGTTCCAGGCGCGCGTGTGATCCTTTGACTCACACGCACTGAAGCGCAGAGTCGCTGTCAAGGTGGGGTGGGGGGCCTGGACCGCGAGAGAGATGGGTATGGGCCGCGGCCAGAATTGCATGACATGTGATGTGAGGAGGCCACCCCACCCGAGGAAGCAGGCAGATGCCATGTGACCCCTGTCTCCTTTCCTTCCTCCTCTAGCCTGCTGCTACAGCCTACAGGCTACAGTAGCCGAAAATTCCTTGCTTTCCCACGAGCGCTGAGCACGCACAGCTAGGCCATGCCGCGGTAAACGTGTTTCTACTCCGCCGTAATTTCTCACAAACACATCTCGGTCCGCTTCCATTTCCTACTACGAACTGTGATCGATTCACTAAATTTTTAGAAGTCTCTAAACAAAAAGAATCTAGTACTAAATAAAGTCTAATGACAAAATCTTTTACAGATAGGTACATCTTTACGAGACTAATCTAATGAGTCTAATTAATCTATGTTTTGCTACAGTCATGCTACAGTAACCATCGTCTAAACACGGTTTACTTATTCTCATTAGATTCGTCTCGCGAATTGGACCAAAGGTTCTGCAGTTAGTTTTGTAATTAAACTTTATTTAATACTCTTAAATAATAAGATTTTTTTGGTTAGACCCCTCTAGATTTTAGAATTTGATAAAACGAACGTCCCTACAACGTCGAGGCAGTACTCTACTGCACTCCGTTATCGTGTAAAAAGAGATAACCCAAGGAAGCTTCCCGCGTCCCATGGCACAGTACTGTTCTTTTACTCGAAAAGCAAGTGACAGAGAATAATATAAGTAGGAGTACAATCTCTTTTCAGGCAGAGAAGGTCTCGATCATTCTGTTGCGGATCGACACGTGAAACACAACTATTCCCGTCACGGTGCCAGAAACAGGAGGCTGGATTGTCCTTAGCGCAAGTAGCAAAGCCATTTCTGTATGGAACAGCGGTTTCAAACAGACTTGTAAAATAGAGCAGAGCACAAGTGGCGCGTTCGTTTGTTTTAGTGTTTAAAGTTTACACCTCTAAAATCAAAGAGAATTTTATTATTTAAAAGTACTAAATATAGTTTAACGACAAAACGCTTTTACAGATAGGTAAATCGAGACGAATCTAATGAGCCTAATTAGTCTATGTTTTGTTACAATGATGCTACAGTAATGCTATAGTAATTATCGTCTAATCGCGTATTAAGTACATTTATTAGATCATCTCGCGAATTAGACCAGAGGTTCTGTAATTAATTTTGTAATTAATACTCTTAAATGATAAAAAAAAATTTTATTTAGATCCTTTTAAATTTTAGAAAGGTAACGTGAAAGGCCACAATGTTTATGAACGGCCGAACGATACGCATGTCTCGGTCCGGGGTCCATCCATGCATGCGGCCATGCATGCCCCTAGTCGGCTAGTAGTCCTTATAACAGTCAACTTCTGTCCTTCCTTTTGTCCTAATCGTCTCTAGCACTATGCACAGATGTGCGTAAATCAATGTCCTTTTCCTAATATCCCTCAACATAATTAAGGAAGGATTGCCTAACTAGCTCCAATCTTCTGACGTGTCACTAGTGTTGAGCCTAAATAGTAAGACATGCCACCCAACATTGCTGTTTGTTTAGAAGCGAAAATAGCTCGGGTTGGTTGTTTCCTCCTAGAAAAAAAAAATGAAAAACAGAGAAACGGGAAGTTCTTTGGACGTTTGTGTTGTGCTTGTCAGCATCTTGACCAAGGTATTTTGGGCACGTATCAGTGGCTGTTGAGGGAGATTCTCCTGGTCTACGGAGTAGGCAATTCAATCATTTTGATATTTCCGAGCTTGCATCCCCATGTGGTGTCAGGAATTTATCGTGTGTGTCCATTCACGCACAAGAAACAGTTAAATTCCGTATGGAAGAAATCTTGCATTACAAATGGGGCCTAAACAAATATAGACCTTGCATCTAAAATGATGGTATTGATGAATTCTTTTCCAGCAAAGAAATGTAATTCACCTGGCATGACATGAGAATTGTGGACCATTTACTCCGAGATTCTCTGGGGCGACGGGAGAAAGGAGGAGGCCCAAACACTCACACAACCGCACCCGACAGGGTGATGTGAGCACGCACTCTGCTGCACTCGATCGATGGAGTATTATGGTTTTGTCAGCACCCGATTTACCGGATGTAGGCGCCGCGCGGAGATCAAGGAGAGTCCTGAGGTCAAAAAGGAGCCGACGCAATCGAACAAAAAGCAACCAAACCCAAGCCACATTCTTCGGGCTCTGCCCAAGTTTGTCTCTCTCACTGTGGCTCAGGCTGCTGTGCAGAAAAGTTCGTATGGATGGAGATGCATGCTCTGGTGGAGGAATTGTTGAAGCAAGCGGCGAGTCGTCGTCATCCTAGGGGGAGTGGTTGGTCCTTTCACGTGATGGGTCAAACACTCTGACCGAACAGAATCTACGGTCCGTCAAAATGCTCTGCCGACGTAGAAAGAAATACTACTCCCGTAGAGTACTCCACATTTCCAAGTGGTAGCTGCCAGTACGTGCTTAAAGCTGGCTGGTACGACAAATTCATACGAGCAGGTGCACCTGATCGACATGGTGGAGCGTTGACTCCTGGTACTGTACCACAATCGAATCGACTCCGTGAGAGATTCAGTTGTACGTAGCCGGCGAAACGAACACTGCTGACTGCATGCGTGAACTTGGGTATCCTTGACGCAGGTCTCTCACTGTGACACGCGTCGAGTCGAGTCGGGCTCCCACTACCGCGGGCCTCCATCGGCGTTCCATCAATGCAACGGGCCATTGCACTGGTTCTTCTTCGTTCGTCCCGACGACGGAGGCGAGCACGCGCACGGGCGCTGGTGCTTCGGGAGTCGATGCATTGTGCATGGATTATCATAATAATCTCACAGGCGTGTCCTCTCACGAGCAAGAGCGTTCCGGTGCGGCTCGACAAGCATCGGCCACACCCGGGTACGAATACGAACCATCAGTGCGTCCTGGCACTTTTACTACCGCAAATCTGGCAACTACACCAACCTCCTCCTCTGTTTCATCCTTCGCCCTTGGTCGTGGACGACGCAATACGACTGTGAACTACCTAGTACTAACCCCGTGGTCCTCTGTTTCCGGATGGTTCCGTACGTTTCGCGGGGGGCATTTTCCCCGGCTTTCTCTGCAGCTTCACGCTTGTCGTGAGTGAGACCTGCCGGTTCCTCGGGGCGGCTTTTCGTGGCCGCCTGCAACCGATCGGCTCCGGTTAAAGGG
>LAPY01000224.1:152132-163668 GCA_000970635.1 Eragrostis tef
CGGGGGGCGGTGCCCTCTCTGCCGATCCCACCGCCGGCGAGTACGCCCATGGTGCGTCACCCCCCTCCCCCGTTTTTCACCTGTTGACATACACGACTGTTCGTACTCCCGTCCCGTTTGCGATGCTCCGACTTGGGATCGGCGATCGATGGATGGGTCTCCACCGTTTATCGATGAAGAGCAACTGATCCCAACACCAGGCCAACTCGGAAGCAGTGGCAATGTGGGGGGCAGGCAAGCACAGAGATTTGGCCCCGAATCTGGGTGTACCGACACCGCGTATCTGTTATTTGCCTTGCTCCCTGCAACTCGACATCCTCTGAATAAAATGGGGATCTTGCACATATAATTAGCGAGTAGCTGTTTCAGCACTAGGCAGGCAGCTTTGAAAAATTTCAGGGAACGTATATTTGAAATGCTCTAATTCATTGCCCCGGTAATGAAATTATTCCAGGGGAAACCCTGTTCTGGAAAAGTTTGTTTTTAATTGCTTTCTGCGACCTGATGGGTGGTACACTCTCCGTTGACCTTATTTGTACTACGAGAGGCCCTTCTTTCTGATGGAGAGGATGCTGGAAGAATCTTTTTTTTTTGAACCTGGATGCTGGAAGAATCTTATCTGTATGCATGTGCAGTATATTCTGTATGCATTCATTTTTTTAAGCAAGGTTATATGAGCCCATCCTGGTATTTATCTAACATTTATATCTACAAACCTGACACTTAACAAAGATGAATATGTGTGTGCTATTGCTCCTATCTTTTTTTACCAATTTCTTTTCTGATGGCTCATTACCGCCTGTCTTCTCTATCAACCGAGCATTTTTTAGTTGACTTAGTAGCTAGCATTTTCCTTGAATACAAAACTGTACCTTCTTAATACACATACTAGTGTCTTTCAAACAAATTATCATTGGTAGCTGACTCTACATCATATTTCAGTACAGGGCTACAGTGTTGTTCTCCCTGAGAAGTTGCAAACCGGAAAATGGAATGTGTATCGGTATTTTATTTACATGTTATGTTTTTTTATTTACACGTTAAGTTATCCCTGAGAAGGGCTCATAATTACAGTTTCCATCTTGCAGATCAGCACAGTCACCTCTAAGGTTAATTCATAGGTTTCCTGGTAATCCAGAGATTGGAACTCTGCATGATAATTTTATGTAAGAATATGCACCGCCTCTCCTGAAATTTAACATTTATCTCTTAGTTTCCATCTAAATCCTGTGAGCTAGTTCTCTTAGTTGACATCATGGTTATACAACTTCGCACGTTTATAACCATGGTGTAACAGTCTTTTTGGATTCTTCCTAGAAGACATGCTAGAAAATGTAGTTAGACAAAGCCAATAGTAGCCTCCCTGAGTCATTTTCCTTCCTTATGACTCTTCCTACTTGCTCTTATGGGCTTCATCTCTAACCTATCCCAACTTTCTTTGGACTAAAAGGCTTTTTCTTTTCGTTGAATTGTTGTCAGGAGTGATTATTGTCAAAACATAATGGGAGAAGGTATTTTGAGGGATCCTGTTTGACTTGCCTCTTTATGAGAGCATGTAGTTTCAAATCTATTAGGGTCTAAAAGCTTAATGAAGTGCTTTTACAACTTTTTTTTTTAAAAAATCTGATGTTGTGTTAAGAGATAGCTAAAATTTTGAACCTAGAGGTTTTATTGTGATGGCTTTATGAAATATGGTAGAATTATATTTATGTTAGGCAAACTACTAGAATTATTGTAGTAACCATTCAGGCAAAATCTATGGCATTTCAAAATTGTACAGGCATTCAGTGGAGATGTTTGGTGATTGCAACTATCTGGGCACAAGAATTAGCGCAGATGGAACAGTTGGAGAGTAAGGATTGATTATCTGATACATAACCTATCATTGCCTCCAGTAAACATTTTTATCCAGACTTGTTTCACTCCTGTAAGTGACAAATAACATTGCAGCTACAAATGGATAACATATGGACAAGTTAGCACGAGCAGGACTGCTATAGGTTCCGGACTTATGTATCATGGAATACTTGAAGTGAGTCATCATGATCTAAAGAAGCACCATCCTTGTTTCTGAATCAACTCTTGTCATACATTGATATCTGCATATAGCAAATTTAGTTTCCCACTTACATTTGAACTTACTTGAGATATCTTTTATTTTGGAATCAGGGTGCATGTATTGGTCTGTATTTTATAAACAGGCCTGAGTGGATTATAGTTGACCATGCTTGTGCTTCGTATTCATATGTATCTGTGCCACTTTATGACACCATTGGTACGTTCACAACACAGAATGACCAAAGGTTCCTTGTTCATTCATTACTCATCGAGTGATAGTTTTTGTGATATTGTGCTTTCTGCAGGCCCAGATGCTGTTCAATTCATTGTGAACCATGCAAGAGTAGAAGTTATATTCTGTGTACCTCAAACACTAAGCATTGTGAGCTTTAGTCCCTTCTCCCAACCTTCGACAATTACCATCTCCGAAAATGTAATTTCACAATAGATAAAAAAAAACTAACTAGTCAGGCTGGATTACTGTAACTTGTATAGTAATTTTTTCTTTTACTTTCTTAATATGATTTTAAACTTATAGGACATACAAAAGGCATATCAACTTTTTTTTCTGGCCCATATCAACATGTACAGATCGTTAATGTGGTGGATTTTGGGGAAATCTATTGAAGATCTGGTCCACTGTTTGAAATGCTACATCACTTTATTTGTTTATTAATGCTTCTTTGTTAATATACATTATAAAGAGGGTATTACAGCCTTTTCCTATCATAAGAGGCTAGGATTATCTAATATACTCTATATAGTGTCCCTTTTTGGATGTACAATACAGCTGGACACACATTCATACTTCTTAAGATTCAACTTGCAATATACCAGTATATATTGAAACGAAGCACATTTGATTTTGCAACCTATTGCTTTACTTATTGTTGTCTGCTGATTGCAGATTTTAAGCTTTATAGCTCAAATGACATGTGTTCGGCTCATAGTGGTAAATCTGGACCATTTACTGTTGAGAAATATGCAATGTAACAGTCATGAAGTCATGATTGTTCAAGAACCTTTCTTCCTTATTTTTACTTGCTTGTTTTTTCTAGGTAGTTGATGGAGATGATGCAAATATGCCACCTGCACAAGTAGGTAGTGGAGTGGAAATTATAACTTACTCCAGGCTACTCATTCAGGTGTGCTTTCCGCACGATAAACTTCATATTTGAACTTAACTGTTCTAAGTTTCAACTACGTAACAATTGTCATTGTATAAATCACAAGAAACTGCATAATCTTAATGATATTATCATTGGTGTTTTATTTTGAATAAAGAATGGCAGCACCTCCTGTTTTCTGCTCATTCTTATTTATTATGCCCCCCTGTTTTCTGAACAGCTTCAATTCTTCAACTCAGGGAAAGACAAATCCTCAACCGTTTCGTCCTCCGAAACCTGAAGGTGTCGCCACTATCTGCTACACTAGCGGCACTACTGGGACACCAAAAGTAAATCATCCATCCTTCTGATTATTCTTTGCTCCCTCAGAAAACCTCTTGTAATTATTCATCTTAGATCATAATGTTGGATACCAATCTTTTCCCAGGGAGTTGTTCTTTCTCATGATAACTTAATTGCAAATGCAGCGGGATCTAGCCTGAATGTTAAGTTTTACTCCTCCGACGTGTAAGGATTTTTCACTCTGATTGTATTGTTTCCCATAACTTATCAATTTTCACATTGACAATCTCTCTCTGGATCGCTCTCCTCAGGTATATCTCATATCTACCTTTAGCTCACATCTACGAGAGAGTTAACCAGGTTTCATTGCTGCATTGTGGTGCTGCCATTGGATTCTACCAAGGGGTATGCGATTCAAAACTATTTAGGATGATAGCTATACAATATTATGATGGCTGGATAATACTTTTCATACTTGTTCTCAGAAAATTAATTAATACTAAAAATCTATCAGTCAGTTGGTTCTTATACTCTGATAGGATCATCTAGTTCAACGTGAATTTTAGCGCTCCCAGTTTGGATGACTTTTATGAAAGTTTTTTTTTTTTTGCCCATTTGAAGATTAGCTGAATATCATCCATAGATCTCATGAAGGATCTTTCAACTTCAGGATAGTAATAGTAGTTTGCCAATCTAAAATTCACTTATAGGACATTTTATTATGGTACAGGATGGATCCGTCGTATGTTATGCTTCTATGCTTTACATGTCTCATATACTTATACCTTCAATTCAGACTGTCATCATTACTGATTACACTAATTTCCAGGATAATTTGAAGCTAATGGATGATTTGGCAGCTTTGAAACCAACATTATTTGGAAGCGTTCCACGGCTATATAACAGAATTTATGCTGCGTAATATAACTATACCAGTAAATTAGATATTTTGTTTTATGTTTGTTATCCTTCAACAAGCAATACCCTCTATTGATACCACTAACTAGCTACATTCTTATTAACTGTGTAGGATTACAAATGCTGTGAAGGAGGCTGGTGGTCTCAAAGAAAAGTTGTTTCATAGTGCTTATAATGCCAAGAGGCAAGCAATTGCTAAAGGTAAGAGCTGTATGAAGTTATTGAAGCTGCACACACTTTTGAGTTATTTGATGCTTGCTCCAGTATATTTTTGTTCAAGGTCCGATCAGATTTTTGTACTTTAACGAACAACAACTTTGAAAATATTTGATTTAAACTAATTAAATCATCACATATGTATAATGTTTCTGGAAATATGCTTTCATAAATGTATTGGAGTTGATGATAATATTCTAATAGAAAATAGTGGTCAAAAGTACAGATCGGAGACTATCATCTCCAAATGACTATGCAAATGGCATTCAAATTAGATTGTAGGTTACTTCTTATATAATGAAAAAGCTGACTGTCTTCGCAATATGGAGTTTATTCAGGATTTCAATGTGTAGCACACAGTCCTAACTTATATGTTGTATAAACTTTAGCTAACAATCCGCATAGTTTATCTTTATTTCGCTGTTAGCAATAATTGAAACAAGACAATTTTATCTTTTGAGACTTATTTAGTTCATCAGTTTTGTCATATAGTGCGTGATGAAACACTACTTCTATGCCTTTTGTCATCAGGGCGAAATCCATCCCCAGTGTGGGACAAGTTGGTATTTAACAAAATAAAAGCTAGGCTGGGTGGACAAGTGAGACTTATGAGTTCAGGTGCTTCTCCACTGTCACCAAGTGTCATGGAATTTCTAAGAGTGTAAGTTTACTTCGTCGAAGCTCCCTTGCTGTGAGAGTGTCACTATTTGAAACTTCGTCTGTCAAAAAAATTTACCTTTTTTTATTTTTACAGATGCTTTGGTTGTGAAGTTCTTGAAGGCTATGGAATGACAGAGACGTCTTGTACCATCACTGCAATGGATATTGGTGATAAATTAATTGGTCATGTTGGATCCCCAAATCCATCTTGTGGTATGCTTTGTGTTTCAACTTTCAACCATATAACTAAATATGTTTGGCGAACACTTGCATTTATGCTGAAAATACCCATGAATTCAACTTAATATATTACTAACACATGGTGAAGCCATGCTAAGTTATGAGGTATTATGTGGGTTTGCTTTGCTTTTGGATACCACTTATCTTCATATTGTGTGGTGGTGGTGCTTTCAGGCAACTAAAAAGATGACCACTGAAAAGAGCTTTTCCATGCTTTGCATTGTACATCTGTTCAAGAGGCTATTTTTCAAGTTCTGCATGAAAAGAGCTGCACTGGATAAACTTATTCTGAATTGTTGCTTTTATGCTTTGCATTGTACATCTGTTCAAGAGGTTCTGTGATCCTATTCAACATGTTGATTTCACCATTTTCTCATCGAATGAAACTAATCTGTCATGCCTCATATCCAATATTACATGAAGTACATTTTTGTTCATTTCTCTCACACGCTCATCAGATGTATCTCCTTTTTTGTTTTCAGAGATCAAACTTGTCGATGTCCCAGAAATGAATTATAACTCTGAGGATCAACCCTATCCTCGTGGAGAGATTTGTGTTAGGGGACCTATTATTTTCCGTGGTTACTACAAAGATAAAGTCCAAACGTAAGTTTCTACCATTAACTTTGATTTACATTTGTATATTGAATGGCATGGAATACATGTATTTGGAACCTGCAGAAGAGAAGTCTTAGATGAAGAAGGTTGGTTGCACACTGGAGACATAGGTCTGTGGCTGCCAGGAGGTCGTCTGAAAATTATTGACAGGTAATACTATATGGATATGATGCTGTTTTGTCAGCTTTTGTTCTGGAGTTGAGATGACAAGTTAGTGCTTTGCTCTCATTTAAGCTAGAACCATTTGGAATTGATCATTTTAGTTCTCTTGGATTTTCCATATGACATCCATCAATACCATCAGAAATAATTCACAGTAGGTTTACAAAACTAGTACTATCGATGTAGCGCGATGTGTCAACTATTTATTATAAGAAGCATCTATGAGACAAGCTCATTTGAACAAAATGAGGTTACAAAAGATAACTAGCTAATTCTATTTACTGGAAACTATCTTCTTCTTCTTTTTTTGACGCCGTCCATTTTTATTATAATGGACGGGGGAAACCCTACCGGGACATCATAATAATGGCAATTGTTTCAGGAGTGTAGATGTGAACTAAGTTACAAAATCACTATACGTAGTTTTGCAAGCCTACATAAGTAATAATGAGTTGTAAACTCTGAGCAATCCTTTACAACTTCTGTCCTCACAGCACACTTTTCCTGGTTTGTTTGTTTCTATGTATTTTTCCTGTGCGCTATTTAGTTTGATTATTTTGTTCTTAAATGATTAAATGTTTTATATTTTCCCCTTGAGTCTAGGAAGAAGAACATTTTCAAGTTAGCTCAAGGAGAATATATAGCTCCAGAGAAGATTGAAAATGTCTACGCCAAATGCAAGTTCATTGCCCAATGTTTTATATATGGTAATATTCGTGATTTAGTATTGAATGTGAATATCAGTTATGGCTGTGCATGTTCACAATTTCCTTGTTTGGACGCAGGTGATAGTTTAAACTCCTCCCTAGTTGCCATTGTTGCAGTTGAACCAGAAGTTTTGAAGGCTTGGGCTGCATCTGAAGGAATCCAGGTAAAAAGTGTTAACCATCTCATTTGCATCCCTTCCTCCCCGCTCTCTGTACTGCAATTGTACCTGGAACCAAATGTACTTTGCTGCCTTCAGCAGCCATGATCCCCTGATCTTAATTTAGTCTTTAGAAAAACATCTCATGTGTCATCTGTTTACTTCACAGACACGTCAAAAAAAAAGAAACTTCTCATTTGTCATCTATTTACTTCATCGGTTTAGCGATTGGAAATTATCTTCTTCTTTTTTTGACATGTCCGTGTAAGCAGTTGTCTTGGTATTAATGCAACTTAGAACGGTAAACACCGCATACGTTTTTCATCTTATGTTTGAGTCGTGAAGTGACTGGAATTGTGAATGCCCTTCCGTTCCTGCTTTAACATGGCTGTTGGGCACTTGAAATCACCTGGGGAGGTGATGAGGCATGGGAATAAGATATTATTCATGATCCAAGTGTACATCAGACAGAAATGACTTGCCATCCAATATATTGGCGTAAAATACCTTCCAACTTTACTTTGGTCACCGTGTTCACATTCTTTTGTTTTCTGGAATAAATAGAACTTCATGGAAAAGTTTGTTCCATTTGCACTGACTATGTATTCTCTAAATTGTCCATTCTAACATGTAGTATGAGGACTTGAGGCAGCTTTGTGCTGATCCCAGAGCCAGAGCTGCTGTCCTGACCGATATGGATTCTATTGGAAAGGAAGCTCAGGTTTCTCTCTTCTGTTTTGGCCTTGCAATATTCCATCCATAGTGAAGCCATGTATTACAACGCATGTGATTCCTTATTAATATGTCTGTGCTTATTATTGTATCAGCTAAGAGGTTTTGAATTTGCTAAAGCTGTTACTCTTGCTGCTGAGCCATTCACATTGGAAAATGGTCTCCTCACCCCAACGTTCAAGGTAGGCCCAACGATTTTGTTAGAGCTAGACTAGAGGAGCTGATACTGAAATGTGGAGTCCTGACATTCCATGGCAATACTTTTGTAGGTCAAAAGGCCGCAAGCGAAAGCATACTTTGCAAAAGAAATCTCAGACATGTATGCAAAACTGCGAGAGACGGAGTCACCGAGGCAGAAGTTGTAATCACTTGAGGAAATGGCCATTCAGGGACTGGATTACGCACTATTCATTCTACATCATGAAATAAGTCAATTATTTGGATTTTTGACTGGTGCATGCCCGCAGCCAACAATGGTTCCTGCTCCTGCTATGCTCAGTAACCAAAGCTCACTGAACCGTATCGGAGGCACTGCTTGATGTAGAAAAACTACAATAAATGTATTACTTGTTGAATTTTTTTCCCCGGTTGCATATATACAGCCTTGTTCTTGTAAACAAGTGCCACATGAGCTTGGATACGGCAGGTTTCTCTCTTCTGTTTTGGCCTTGCAATATTCCATAAGCCACGTATTACGATGCATGTGTCCTTATTAACATCTCTGTGCTTATTATTGTATCAGTTAAGAGGTTTTGAATTTGCTAAAGCTGTTACTCTTGCTGCTGAGCCATTCACATTGGAAAATGGTCTCCTCACCCCAACGTTCAAGGTAGGCCCAACGATTTTGTTAGAGCTAGACTAGAGGAGCTGATACTGAAATGTGGAGTCCTGACATTCCATGGCAATACTTTTGTAGGTCAAAAGGCCGCAAGCGAAAGCATACTTTGCAAAAGAAATCTCAGACATGTATGCAAAACTGCGAGAGACGGAGTCACCGAGGCAGAAGTTGTAATCACTTGAGGAAATGGCCATTCAGGGACTGGATTACGCACTATTCATTCTACATCATGAAATAAGTCAATTATTTTGATTTTTGACTGGTGCATGCAAGCAGCCAACAACGGTTCCTGCTCCTGCTATGCTCGGGAACCAAAGCTCACTAAACCGTATCAGAGGCAGTGCTTGGTGTAGAAAAACAACAATAAATGTATTACTTGTTGATTTTTTTTCCCGGTTGCACATATATAGCCTTGTTCTTGTAAACAAGTGCCACATGAGCCTGGATAGGGTTACTGATAGGGTGTAACGGCACAGAAGAACAATTTCACAGCAATATGACCATGCACCACGGCAATGGAAGTTGGGTGGAAACTACACAAAATTGTCTCTTTGGATATACATTTTTGTGGGAAATTTTGTTTCTTTGGCTTGTTGTATATGACAGTCCTTTTTCCCTATTCAGAAAGTTACGATCATGACGCAATGCACTGAAATTGACCGGAAAGATTACGAAATGGGAGACCGAAAACAATGTCAATTGCTGCGCGCCAATGGCCACGGCAGGTGTCTCGTGCTCCAGTGGACAACGGTGGTGCCACCAACGAAAGGAAACAGGGCCCTGGACGTTGGCAGGGCGAGGTCGGCTGGCTACTCCTTGGCGGCAGCGACGAGAAGGCTGCCGCTTTCACAGCGTCGTCAGCCGCGAGGGCTCCGCCGTGGAGCTCCACCTGCCGAGTCGTCACGCTTGGCTCTCGCGACCCACCGAGCTGCGGGGCTGGTCCGCTGCCTCGGCCTTCCAGCTCGCAAGGGAGGCAGAGGATGACTGAGCCCGGGCGAGCGCGCCGCCGTGGTCATCAACGCGCAAGTGTCCCGGTGCGTTCCCGAGCAGAATCCGGCGGACCATGGCGAGAAGCTACTTCCAGACGCCGGCCTGCCCTCGCCGCGCCGGACGGTTTGATTTCCTCGCGCTGGACATCCGCACGTTGGTCTCGCGTGTCGGACGTGCAAAAGAGCCGCGGCGTCGCACCTCAGCGCGGGGCAGGCTGGTTTCGCCGCGAATCGAAGGATGGGAGGGACGAGCAACGCCCAGAACGCGGCGGCGCTCCGGTGAGCCAGCGGAGGCAGGTTCTATGTGGCCTTGGTTGGATTATCTTGACCGTTGGATCGGACATGTGCGGTTCATATTAGGAGTGGCTGCGGCGCCCGCGTATGTGGGCTTTCTCTGGACCGTACCAAGTCGAGACCTGGTTGATCAGCCCAGAAGTCCATGATACCTACGACGACGATCATGGGCTAGATTGTGGAACCTTGACCCAGCCTAGTGAGAAGACGAGCCCACCAGGTTTATTCACACCAGTATTTTGGTTAATTTTCAAGCGGAAGTCTGTTGTCCGGATTGACACTCGGAGCCAGGCGCTTGATGAGCTGCTTGGCGGTAAGTAACATATCTCCCTTGACCCTCTTCTGATAGGTCATGATTCAGTTATTGTGTTAGTCTAATCGATGGAATTCTTTCAATTTTGAAGGAGGGATTGAAACACTTTGCATCACAGAGGCATTTGGAGAGTTCCGGCTGACATTAAAGCCTCTCCAAGCCTCTTTCACCTCCTTTTTTTTTTTCCCCCTTTGGGTGGTTTCACCTTCTTTTTCAACTTTCTAGTCTTCGAACTGTTGCGGCAGTATATCCTATAGTCCATACTTCATAGACATGGTTTCTTCTCATTTTACTTGTCATTAAGAACTAAACACCTCTTCTTAACTCCAGGTTTATTCACACCAGTATTTTTTGGTTACCCTTTTCTTGACATTAAGGGCGGGTCCGCTGCTTCGGCTTTCCGGCTCGCAAGGCAGAGGATGAGCCCGGGCCTCAGAATCAAGCTTGCATTGGTGGCGTAACACTCGGTGAAAGGAGAATTTCCTCAAAATGACGAGCTGCTACTTCCTTATTCAGAGCGCCAGGCTCATGAAAGCTCCAGTCTACAAGCGCTCGATGGCCGGCGAGCGCGCCGCCGTGGCGTGGACCGGCGGGGGGGACGCGCTGTGGTCAAGAAGGATTGAAGGCAGCATGGAAAAGGTGAAGGCGCAAGTGTCCCGGCGCGTTTACGAGACTCCACCGCTGTACCATCGCGAGCAGATACCTCCAGACGCCGGCATGCCCTCGCCGCGCCGGCCGGTTTGATTTCCTCGTGCTGGACATCCGCAGGTTGATCTTGCGTGTCGGGCGTGCAAAAGAGCCGCGGCGTAGTCTGATGTCGCCGCGAATCGAAGGATCCGCGGGGCGACGAAGGGAGCGATCAATGTCCAGAATGCGGTGGCGCTCCGGGGAGCCGCGAAGCGCAGCGGAGGGCAGGGTCCATGCGGAGACGGGGGGGGGGGGGGGGGTGAATAACGACCGGGCGGTCGCTATTCGAACAACGACCACCCCTTGTTGGATTTTGACCGTTGGATTGAATATATGCGGTTCGGATTAGGCGTGGCTGCTGCGCTCGCGTACGTGGGCTTCTCTGGACCGTATCAAGTCGAGGCCTGGTTGATCGGCCCAACCCAACCTTCCGCCGAGCAAGAGGGCCCGTTCGGCCTTCAAATACCCCACCTCGCAGTGGCAGTGATCCACGCACCGGCACGGCGGCGCACGAGAGTCGAGACGAACCACTTCCCT
>LAPY01000224.1:163700-176670 GCA_000970635.1 Eragrostis tef
GGGCCGCGCTCCTCTCCTCCTTCCCCTTCTCCCCGCCGTACGGCGCTTAAGCTTACATTTCCGATCGCAACGCAGGTGCGCGGGTTAGCGGCGATGGCGCCGTCCAGGCATGCGGACGAGGGCGGGCAGCTCCAGCTCATGGAGCCCGACAGGATCGAGGAGGAGGAGGACTGCTTCGAGTCCATCGACAAGTGTAAGCCGCGCCGCCTCGCAGTGGCAGTGATCCACGCACCGGCACGGCGGCGCACGAGAGTCGAGACGAACCACTTCCCTGTTCCCTCGTCTCGCCCACGCTTTCTTCCTCCTCCTCCAAGCCCCCGCGCCGAGTTCGCGGCCTCCGCCTCCTCCTGCTCCAGGTACGCGGCGGCCGCGCTCCTCTCCTCCTTCCCCTTCTCCCCGCCGTACGGCGCTTAAGCTTACATTTCCGATCGCAACGCAGGTGCGCGGGTTAGCGGCGATGGCGCCGTCCAGGCATGCGGACGAGGGCGGGCAGCTCCAGCTCATGGAGCCCGACAGGATCGAGGAGGAGGAGGACTGCTTCGAGTCCATCGACAAGTGTAAGCCACGCTGCCTCCTCTCGTCTCCGCCCCCTCCCTCTCGTCTCATCTCTCGCGTTAGTTGTTCGCGCGCGCGTGTTGCCGCCCTACCAACCTGTTCGATTTTCCAAACTCCGACCACGGCGGATCGCTTCCGTGGGCTTGCGCTGCTCCGACTTGCATTTCGGTTCTGGTTTCGTGCGTTTCCTTCGGAATCGGTGGCGTTCCGAAACAACGTTGATGCGATTCACCTCGGTCTGAACATTTGGTTGGTTTTGTGGCATGATGTGGTTTGCGCTTTTTCAGTTTCTCCCAAAATTTCCAGCGTTTTTTGGAGGGTTTGAAGTAGTGTTGTTTCGTGGACCAAAGCTCTGGGGTTCTAGTCTTCTCCACGTTTGATCTTCGTGTTACGGGTAGTTCGTAGTTCGTACTAATCGGCGTGTTCTACTGCTGCTTTGGGGGCGGATTGGTCTGAACTTACCCTTAGTTTGAGTTTTCATGAGTTTAATCTGTCATAATGACCAGAAAATATCAATGGGATTTGAAATGAGTTCGTCTATTTCAGTGTGTTTCCTGTGGATTTTGTTAGTTTATTCAGTTAGGAGATGATTTGGCGTGCTTCCAGGCTTCGAGCAGACGAGCACTTGGGTTTAACTTTGTACTTTGGTTGTGCTCTTGTTGTGTAGTATTCCCAACTTAGTCCTTCTGGCTTTCTTTAATTAAAAATTTCGGCATGATTCCAGCACCCTGACTAATCTATTGTGCTCGTGCATCTGCCCGTGCAGTGATCTCTCAAGGGATAAATGCAGGAGACGTGAAGAAGCTGCAGGATGCGGGGATCTACACCTGCAATGGCCTCATGATGCATACCAAGAAGGTTCTGAGTTTGGCACCCCTAATCTTCGTTCTGTTTTCCAAGAAGTATTGCTTGCACGGCGTGTTTAAGTAGATTTTCTCAGTTATAGCACATGTTTGCTTGCACATGTTCAGTGTTCTAAACATACGGTTGTATGAATTCATCTGGCAGAGCCTTACAGGAATCAAGGGTTTATCTGAAGCAAAGGTTGAGAAGATCTGCGAGGCAGCTGAAAAACTTCTGGTTTGAATACCTTTTTGTGTTTTTTTATTATTATTATTTGAAGCTTTCATGGCATCTGTTCTGTATGATATGGTCATCTGATCTTGCTTTGCTGTTTGTTTATTACAGAGCCAGGGATTCATGACAGGAAGTGATCTTCTGATCAAGGTAAGGCTGTTGGGTGTAAACTACTAATTAGACTACTTTGGTTCTGTGTGATTACCAATGATGTTAGTATTCTAAAGGGAACAACCAGGAATGGCTGCTTCTTTGTGATACTGCATTGATGCTTCTTTCTGACCTTGAGGATGTTTGATTTATTTTTGTTAATTTTCAAGCGGAAGTCTGTTGTCCGGATTACCACTGGGAGCCAGGCGCTTGATGAGCTGCTTGGCGGTAACATATCTCCCTTGACCCTCTTCTGATCAGTCATGATTCAACTGCTGTATTAGTCTAATTGATGGACATCTTTCAATTTTGAAGGAGGGATTGAAACACTTTGCATCACAGAGGCATTTGGAGAGTTCCGGTGCGTAGATGTTCTTGTTCCTGCTGACATTTTTTTCTTTCTCTGGAGTAGTCATATTGTTGAATTTTATGACCTGCTTCCTTACTTGTGAATAAATGTGACCTAGACGTGTCTTGACCATGTTACGTATTCAAGTTGATGACGTTATGTTAAAGCCTCTCCAAGCCTCTTTCACCTCATTTCTTTTTTCTTTTGGGTGCAACTTTCACCTCCATTTCAACTTCCTAGTCTTGGAACTGTTGCGGCAGTGCGTCCTACAGTTCATACTTCATAGACGGGTTCTTCCCTTTAACTAGTCAGTAAGAACTAAACACCTCTTACTCCTTAACTCCAGGTATATTCACATCAGTAGTTTTGCTTAGCCTTTTCTGACATTATTGTGTTTCTATTTCTAATTCATAAATCTGGAATGATATCTCATGATAAAACGACAAAATGCTTCCTACTGTTGTATCACTGGGAGAAGTTTAATTTGAGTCATAAAGGATAACCTTAACCTTGATGCAATTTATCTAACTTTTACTGTTTCTCAGTTCAGTTCCACTTTCTAATTATAAAATTCTGAATCATCTACGTTTTCATGCAGGTCAGGGAAGACCCAGCTGGCTCATACTCTCTGTGTCTCCACTCAGGTTCATCTATTGCATTTGAAATTTTGTCAGTGACACTCCCTTCAACAGAAGGAATGTACTTATTTCTAGTTCATGGAATGCAGCTTCCAATTCACATGAATGGAGGAAATGGAAAGGTTGCCTACATTGACACTGAAGGAACATTGTATCTTTGAATTTGATGAACCATTTTACTAGTTGATTCTCTGAATTGAAGTTGTGATCTTCCTACTCTCCGAGCTGTTTCCTTAATGGAGTTTCAGCCGGCCTGAACGTATTGTGCCAATTGCTGAGAGATTTGGGATGGATGCCAATGCTGTTCTTGACAATGTATGAATTCTTGCATTTGTAATTTCTCTTCACCATATCAGTACTAAAGGATTGATCAGTTCAATTCTTATATGTGTTTCTTGTTTAGATCATATATGCTCGTGCCTACACCTATGAGCACCAGTACAACTTGCTCCTGGGCTTGGCTGCCAAGATGGCTGAAGAACCTTTCAGGCTTCTGGTAAGCATGGATTTGAGATGTACAGTACACTGCTGTAGTCTTGCATCTCCGTTGTGCTTATGCGGAATTGTTATTGTCCTGTCCTGAAATAGATTGTGGATTCTGTGATCGCACTATTCCGTGTTGATTTCAGTGGCAGGGGTGAACTTGCAGAGCGTCAGGTATTCCCTTCATTCAATTTTGTTCACATTAGGCGTGTCACAAAGAAATCGAAGTGTGCTATTTTATCTGCTTGCTTAAGTGTATGCGTTATGACATTGCAGCAAAAACTAGCACAGATGCTGTCCCGCCTTACAAAGATTGCTGAAGAGTTCAATGTTGCAGTGTACATCACCAACCAAGGTATGCGTTCAGTGTTCCGATTCAGCCCTCCCTATTCTAAGCAATGGTTCTTTAGATTAACCAATTTCAGATCATAACTTGGTTCCTCCTTGTTCCAGTGATTGCTGATCCAGGTGGTGGTATGTTCATAACTGACCCAAAGAAACCAGCAGGTGGCCACGTGTTGGCGCATGCTGCCACCATCAGACTGATGCTGAGGAAAGGCAAAGGAGAACAGCGTGTCTGCAAGATCTTTGATGCCCCTAACCTTCCTGAGGGAGAAGCTATATCCTTATCTTTTGGCCATTTTATTTCTGGTTCTACTGATTGCTCTGATTTGTTAAGTCGGTAAAATGCAGAAAAAATTGTTTTGCTTACAACTTGCACACGATACTCTTGTGGTTTGTGAAATGTGCCTGCTAAATGATGTGAACAAAAAGCTTCAGATGACACAAATCTATAATGTCCTAATGTTGAAAAGTTGTTTCCTTGACCAACAGCACGTTTTCCAGGAGGAGAAGCTATATCCTTTATCTTTTGATCATTTTACTTCTGGTTCTACTGATTGCTCTAATTTGTTAAGTTGGTAAAATGCAGAAAAGTTGCTTTGCTTAGACTTGCACAGAAACTCTTGTGATTTGTGAAATGTGCCTGTTAAATGATGTGGACAAAAAGCTTCAGAACAAATCAACAATAATCTGATGTCGAAAAGTTGTTTCCCTTGACCAACAGCACGTTTTCCAGGTTACAACAGGTGGAATAATGGATGCAAAGGACTGATGACCCACTCAGGGCGTTTCCTGTCCTAAGACTGATCAGATTTCTTCAGTAAAGCTCAGAGCATACATCGGTACATTAACGAAAGATACTAATGTATAGAGTATTCTGTTTCGTCCAGCATAGAGAAAGCAGGGAAACATCTGTTGCTTAGGCCTCCTACTGGCTGTTTTTGCGCGGCCACGAGATCAAACCAACTGTACTTGAGGATATATTTCTTGTTAAGTCAATATATATGAGTGCTTACTGTGTCTATGGCTTCCGAAGAATACGATATGAAATATGTTCTGATTAGCTGATCTCATAAGTTCATGCCATGTGGCTATGTACAACTTGCTCTTCCATGCATGCCTCAAACGTCTGCAATACTGCATCAGTATACTCCGTTCTGAATTTGAGCTAACCAACGTTAACAAAAATATAACAGAGGGAGTATGTAAAACCCTGTTCCAGGTTCATATTACTGCATCGACAAATTCCGTACCGAAATACCAAGCTGCGATGCAGGTTACAACTGTGCATATTGTTCTTTTTTTTAAAACCTCTTCTACTGAGTACAGCTGTAGCATCTGTTCGCATGCGTACACACACACTCACTCACACCCCAAGGCACACCTACACACCCACGCACACGTCCAGCCCTACAACTGCACACAGTGTCAACGAAGACTGCGTCCTTTCAGAGATCGCCAAAGACCATCAGGCTCTAGCGCGCGACGAGAAGCGTCACATTCCCTTTGTGTCACCACGCATGAAGAGGCACCTGCAAAATTATTATGCGAACACTACAATAAATAGTACCACTACTGGCACAGGTCACCTGGGCTGGCGCAGTGCAACCATGTGCCACTTGCCATTCGCCCGGGAGAGCGCAGGCCTGTGCATATTGTTCAGTTTAGCAACTTTTGGAACGGTACCGAGCTGCCGACTGCAGGTGGGAGCACGTAGCCACGTAGGCATCTTGTTCTGATTCAGGCCGTCCGATCTTGATCCAGCGTACCGAAAACGTGCGGTGGGGTGACCTCTCGTCAGAGAAATCTGATCCGACTCGTGGACCCGTTGCGGGTGCAAAAGCCAGAAAAGACAAGGGTGAAACCGAGATTTTACTCAACTCCGGCATCGGCGCGCCGCCATCTCCGGTTCTCCCTTCTCGGTCTCCATCTCAAACGCTGCCGCCGTCTTCCTCCGCCTCGCGTCGCGCCACAAAACAGTCCGGACTGCCTCCGCCAGTCCACTTTACTGCCGCGGCACTTTCCGACGCCACCGCTGCCTGCTCGCGGTTCCACTGTGCTGCTCCCGCCATCTGCTCCTTGGCTCCTGTGAGCTGGTACTGTAAACTCCTGTAAGAGGCGTCGCGGAGTGGGAGCCCTAATTCTCTGGGTTAGCTCTCCAATTTTTCCCTCGAGATTCTAATTGCTCGCCGAGTGGGAACGCTGATTCTACGAGTTAGCTTTTCAGTTTTGTCCTCAAGATTCTAATTTCCCCCTTTGGCTTGGATTTCTAGGGATTCAATCTGACGAGAGAAGATGTCGTCGAAGAAGAACAACTACTACAAGGAGAAGATGATGCGGCGGAAGTAAGTGCCCGTCGCTACCTTTGCTTTTCATTTGTTCTGTACATTTCTTGGTGCCATGTGATTTGGGATTGGGCAAACATGTCTGTCAAGTATCATATTAAGGAACCTTAGTTAGCTCTTGTCAATGACCCCAACTTATCTGTTTATTGCTTTATGTAACTAACTTTTGTACTAGACCTTGAAAGGAGAACATGATGGTTTTGAGGCGTTGTCTAGGAGTCCAGGCATACCCCCCCCCCCTCGCGCCGTGTTGCCACTAGGGTTTAGGTACGCATAACACATAGGCGGTCGCCTAGGCGCGAAGGCATGCCCCCAACACTGCAGGACACCATAACGTCTAAAAAACCATGGTGAAAACTATTTGCGTCATATGCCCTATGCAGGATACTTTTTAGAATATGTAATCCTATGAAAATGAAGCAATAGTTACGAATGTGATGCAAGCGGCAATACCTCTAACATACCTCTTGTTATCTTTGAAATTCTTTCAGCAAACTTAATTGTTTCTTGTTTTTTCATTTAGAGAGGAGAAAAAGGAAGAACTTGAGACACCAAGATATCGAGATCGTGCTAAGGAACGTCGTGAAGATCAAAACCCAGACTATGAACCTACAGAGCTTGGTTCATTTCATGCAGTGGCACCTCCTGGGACGGATTTGAGGTAACAAGCTATTCATGTGTCTGACACTTTTGTGGCTAGTTCCATATTATTTATCGGTTCTAATTTCTGCAAAAAAAATTTCATGCAGGCTGGCAGATGCACAAAAACTTTCAATTGAGAAGAGCAAATATCTTGGAGGTTTGTGACGATTTACATTCATCTTGAAGCAATCATTCTCGTTTTGATGTTAACTGTGTTTGCCCTTGTCTATTTCCTATGTGCAAGTGTGCATCACTGAAACAGTACGCATGAATCGTTGTAATCAGAACCTCTGTGAAAATGAGAAATAGTTTTGTGTTTGACATAATTGTGTACTTTGGGAAATGCCTCATGTACACTGTTTCAGAAGAGGGAAATTTGATAAGTGAACATCTTCGTGATCCTTTAGCCAAATCAACCAGTGATATGCAGCCCTGTAAATAATTTCTTGAATTCTTATAATTGCAAAGAAAAATATAGAAGGTAACATAATGTGTTGATGTGGATCACGTAGCATGCCTGGTGCATCTTGCATTTTTTATCCTATGTCATTTTGATTGATTTATATTATATTCCTGCTTTATGCTTTTAAGGTGACTTGGAGCATACACATCTGGTCAAAGGCTTGGATTATGCTCTACTTCATAAAGTACGAAGTGAAATTGAAAAGAAGCCTGATACAGAGGATGATAAGGACGTAAAATCAAGGTGATTGCCACCACCAAGTAGTTTGAACCATTGATCATACTTTTCCCTTTCTAGACCTAACAGTGACTAGATTTTTGAAAAGCTATCGTATGCAATGTACATTTCAAATGTTGTAATGTGCTTGCATTCGTGACATTAACCTGCTTAATGTTCTCTTGGACAGAAAGCAATGCAAAGGTATACAAGTTTGTTCCAATATGGCAAATAATGGGACTACCTTTTTAATTTTTTGGCCTATCTATTTCATATAATTTGAGCTTAAATTTAACACACAGTTCCAGTTGATTCCTGTCTGAATTCTCTAAGAGCTATGGCTACCGATTTCCTATTCCTGCTAGAAATGGATTTGAAAAAAAAAATGGTTCCCCTTACCAACTTATCTTTCTGAAGCCATTATGCACATCTGAGTAACTTGACTTGATCGACACACATTTAACCTTTTATTTTCATGATCAAGAACGAAACTTCGCTTTATAGTGCTATATATTCATTTTTCTGCAAATCACTAGCACAGTAAATATAACAATATTTTCGTCTCTTAGTTTGAGGGCACACTACATATCTTTCACTTCTGCTGTACAGGTCAACAAAAGAAGACAAGGCGGTCTCATTCCGCACTGCTACTGCAAAGGTAGGGTATTCTTAGTTGAAGTGATTGGCATTCTGTTTACCATATATTATAACTACTATGTGATATAACATGCACATTAAGTGTCGTTTGTTGATTGCAGTCTGTCTACCAATGGATCATCAAGCCACAAAGCATAATAAAGTCGAATGAATTGTTTCTTCCTGGTCGAATGTCATTTATTTACAACATGGTAATGTCCTTAGAAAAACCATAGTTTTGAAAAGCTATCGTATGCAATGTACATTTCAAATGTTGTAATGTGCTTGCATTCGTGACATTAACCTGCTTAATGTTCTCTTGGACAGAAAGCAATGCAAAGGTATACAAGTTTGTTCCAATATGGCAAATAATGGGACTACCTTTTTAATGTTTTGGCCTAGCTCTATTTCATATATTTTGAGCTTAAATTTAACACACAGTTCGAATTGATTCCTATCTGAATTCTCTAAGAGCTATGGCTACCGATTTCCTATTCCTGCTAGAAATGTACATTCCAAAGTTTGAAAAAAAGGAGGTCCCCCTTACCTACTTATCTTTCTGAAGCCATTATGCACATCTGAGTAACTTGACTTGATCGACACACATTTAACCTTTTATTTTCATGATCAAGAACGAAACTTCGCTTTATAGTGCTATATCTTGATTTTTCTGTAAATCACTAGCACAGTAAATATACAATCTTTTCGTCTCTTAGTTTGAGGGCATACTACATATCTTTCACTTCTGCTGTACAGGTCAACAAAAGAAGACAAGGCGGTCTCATTCCGCACTGCTACTGCAAAGGTAGGGTATTCTTAGTTGAAGATTGGCATTCTGTTTACCATATATTAGAACTACTATGTGATATAACATGCACATTAAGTGTCGTTTGTTGATTGCAGTCTGTCTACCAATGGATCATCAAGCCACAAAGCATAATAAAGTCGAATGAATTGTTTCTTCCTGGTCGAATGTCATTTATTTACAACATGGTAATGTCCTTAAGAAAAACCATGCTAGTGCTTTCATTCGTATTCTTTATTTATGTAACAGTATTGGCTATGATACATTTTGGAATATACTTTTTTGCTTTCAAAGGTAAACTATAGGAACTAACTTTTCCTTTAATCCCTTCATAAAATGACCAGATGCACATTGCTCTATGTTTATCGCTCATCAATGTTCATATTCACTAACAGAAACATGTTTTATATATACAAATATCTATTGTATTTCGAGCAGTTAATATGACTCTGATATATCGTTTTTAATAGGAAACCGATATCCTTCTAGCTTTGTGTATAACTCTAGGTTATCATGTGCTATGGTCATTCTGCTACCTTCCACAATATAAATGCATGTTTATGTTTCTGTTTATGATTTCTTTCAACAATAGATACTTTTTATTCGTTTCTTGCCAATTGGCTGAAGTATATAGCTTTGCACAAGGTTCTGAATTCCATACTATCAAAAAGGAAAAAAAAATCTCGGCCAATGGGGGTAAAGTAAATTCCATACTACCACTGCATAGTATGATAAAAGGGAACTGCATAAGGTTAAAGTTTTTTTATTACTTTGTCCCATCTCAACAATCGTAACTCTCAATAAAAATCAGCATTCATATCTACATTACTTTCTTTGTAGCCCTTCTGAAGGTTTTTCAGATTAAAATAGAGCGGAGATGTTTCAACAATCCTTTTGGTGTTTTGAACTTCTCATTTTAGTGTGAGTTAAATAATGATTTTTCTTTCAACTCCACCAGGAAGATGGACTCACCAATGATATTCCAACAACTCTTCATAGGAGCAAAGCTGATTGCCCTGTTCCGGAGGTATTTTGACAATATGTAATATAACATGTTTAACTGACTTATTGATTTTTCCTTTCTCAATATTCTTCTTGCTTTTGTAGGAGATGGTTACTGTCAGTGTGGATGGTTCAGTACTTGACAGGATTGCTAAAATTATGGCATACCTTCGACTGGGATCCTCAGGGAAGGTCTTAAAGAAAAAGAAAAAGGAGAGAGATACAAAAGGTCTGTTGAGCCCTGTTCTTGATCGGGAGAACTAAGAGTATTTAGTTTCAAGTAATTTAGGAAGGTGATTTTGGTAATTTTGGCATTTTTAAGATGCTTGAGTTTGATTCAGTTTTGTTTTTCTAGTGTACTATCAAAAATTAGCTTCAGGTCCTTGTGTCATTGTCTCTGCTTATTCTGGAATGGCAAGCTCTGTTAGTGAGCTTGCGATAGTCATATCTTATGCTACTTCAGTATTAATATTACATGCAGTTCAAATTAATCAATTTACTTTATATTGTCTGCACATCCTCATCCAATATCTGCACTACTTTCTCATGATGAACAACATGCTTGCTACATTGCAGGGAAGAACAATTTGGCAAGTGGTGACTATGAGGACCCAGTAAAACCTTCTCAACCTAATGGTTCAGCTCTGAAAAATCCATCAGAAAAGGCTATGCCACCACCACCACCACCTCCTCGAAACAACAATTCTAATGGAACAGAGAAACAACCTGTTCCTATTGCTAGAACAGATGATGATGACATTTTCGTCGGAGATGGAGTTGATTATTCTGTTCCTACCAAGGAAATGAGCCAGAGCCCTGTTTCTGAGGATATGGAAGAATCCCCACGTAACAATCAGAAGCAATCCTATTTCAATGAACCTATGTATGGTCCCGTACCACCGTCTGAACCTACTCAGGATTGGCAACAGCCGGTAAGCCTGTAAATGTTCAGTAACTTCAGTACTGGTGGATAGCTGTATAATTTGAACCATGCATGTCGAAAGTTAGGCCAGCTAGATACTTCTGATTTGTTTTTGTCATATATGTGGCCTGTTAGAAAAATGCAGCTGCTATAGCTAGTTTCTACTTTTCTCTATATTTCATTTAACCTGTTCCTAATAATGAATGTCTCTTCTGGTGTCAGAATGGTTATGATGTTGTTCAAGCTCAAATGGCAGCTGCAGGATATCAAGGTGATTGGTCAAACTATGCGTACGCAGAACAGCAGCTGGCTTATCCAGAACAGTACGTGCAACAAAGTGCACAGGAGTATGACATTTTAGCTGACCCAAGTGTATCCCAGGATCCAAGGTTTATGACTCAAGCTGATAAGGACCGGGGTTTAGGTTCAGTTTTTAAACGAGATGATGACAGGCTTAAGCAGCTGAGGGAAAAAGACGCACGGGAGAAAGATCCAAACTTTGTTTCAGATAGTTACTCGGAGTGTTATCCTGGTTATCAAGAGTATAATTATGAGGTTGCAGGTAGTGATGAAGAAGATGATTTATCAAAGATGGATATGGGTGGACGGGTAAGTGAATGTATTTCTAATGTCATACATTCATATGTGCAGAAGTTCCCTTGCAGTTACACGCCGGATGACTGAAACATGT
This sequence comes from Eragrostis tef, assembly GCA_000970635.1. Taxonomy (NCBI): domain Eukaryota; kingdom Viridiplantae; phylum Streptophyta; class Magnoliopsida; order Poales; family Poaceae; genus Eragrostis; species Eragrostis tef. Next base: position 175,017 of record LAPY01000224.1, read on the forward strand.
GTTCCTAGGAAATTGCAGTGGATAATTTACTTGGCATATAGAGTAGAATTTAGGTTACTCTTAAGTATGAATCCTTTCTGGATGTTTAGGGCTGTACATGCTCTGTCTAGCCCATGCATCCTTTCTGCATTGTAGCTTTTGATGCCAATCAATGCAGTTCTTTAGCTTAATTGTTCATTCCATCTTTAATAGGGTATTTTCCAATGTTTTCCGTGCTGATACATGATTCGATTCTTGAGCAGGCAAAGGGCCGACTTCACAGGTGGGACTTCGAGACGGAAGAAGAGTGGGCTAAATACAATGATGAGAAAGAAGCCATGCCAAAGGCCGCATTCCAGTTTGGGGTGAAGATGCAGGACGGCAGGAAGACCAGGAAGCAGAACAAGGACCAGAAGCTCACGAATGACCTCCACAAGATAAACAAGATCCTGGCTAGGAAGAAGGGTGAGAAAGATGGAGACGATGATGGCGGTCATTACGATGATGATTTACCCAGCGCAAAGAAACATCGTGGCTGATGCTGCTGCTCATTTATTTGAACTGTAGAAGTGTAAGCTAGGATATACTGTGAGTTGCAGTGCCATATGTTTAGTCGCGGCTGTGTTCTGCAGAGTTTGTATAAGGTGTCTGATATACGAAAATAATCATGTTCTTTCAAAGGAACGGTACGAGACAGTGCCAATTTCATAGATAAAGCATTAACAGATGCTAAAGTACTGCTGCAAGAAAAAAACAATACTGAAACTATGCAATTAGCAGCGGAGGAATATGCAAGTAGCTCGATTCGTAGGAGCGACAGCTCAATGCCCCACCACGTAAGCTTGAAAGTCTTTTTTGAACATGTGAGGTTGACATCTGACGAGTGAAGTAATCCGGGAGATGATGGAACTTCACTAAGGTAGGTACTTCATGTCCAGACGAGTGGTTTGCCTGACCATACATATAGCTTATCGTGGTTCTCCAACTGTTCTCATCTGGCTCACACGCAGGAAAAAAAAAATGGTACAGAATGCTGCTGCTCGTTAAATGTCAGGAAGCATATGTAGCCCAAAATTAGTTTGTATCCAAAAAGACCTCACCCCTTCTTGTTAATTTTCTGTACAAAAGATCCCTGGTTTATACACTGTCAGACTGCTACAGGTTAGTACTACGTTCCTAATCTGTGCAGGCCGCCACGAGCTTGAGGTACAGACCGAGGTCATGCGACGCTACCACGTTGGATGATGCTGAGTCCTTGCTGCAGAGGCGCAGCTCGCGGCCCACGTCGCTGTACGCCCAGCCCATCTTGGAGGCCAGCCACCTCGGCACCCTCCTCTTCGCCGACTCCGACTCACAGTCGTCGTCCACCGGGAAGAACCCCGGCACCTTGGTCACGATGTCGTTGGCGTTCACGACGCGGAGCACCTTGCCGCCGCCGGCCTCCAGCCTTCGCCGGAACGCCGCGTTGCCCACGCGCGGGCCGCCAAACGACACGGCCGTCACCATCGGCTGCGCCGCGGCGCCATTGCTGCCGCCGCCTTGTTGCTGCTGCTGCTGCGTCGACGTGATGTCGTAGGCGGTGAGCACCGCGAGCGCCGCGCCGAGGCTGTGGCCGGTGACCGTGACGCTCAGCGGCGCTTCGCCGCCGTACTCGCGCACGATCCGCTCCACCTCG
>LAPY01000225.1:27109-49131 GCA_000970635.1 Eragrostis tef
CGGGCGGGGAGGAGGAGATCGACGTGCGCTACGGCGTCGCCAAGCGGCTCGTGCCGACGGGTCCGAACCCGCTGCACAATTGAGGCGGCGACATCCCACGCGGCGCGCTCGGTTCTTGCTTTCTTGGACCTCGGATCGGCGGCGTGATATATCGAGCAGCGCCATGCAAGCAAAGCGCCGCACGTCGGCCTCTCTTGTACCTGCTTTCCGGCCCAGGAAGTGGAAAGGACTTACAATGGAGGATCGATCGATGCCTACAGCCTAGTACGCGGCTGCGCCTGCATGACAACAACAGAGATAAAACTGTACTAGTAGTAGATTTGTATGTAGAGTATAGGCTAGTTCTGAATCGTCTTCCTTCCGATTCTTGACTTCTTGGGTTGGTGTTAATCTGTTTCTTGGGTTTCTTGTTGCTCTACTAGCCTTCTCGGCCACCATTGTTGAACGCAAAACTGAAAGTTTTCGCTGTGACGTCCGCTGAATCTGTCTCTTTTTCGCCACGGACGCCGGCCTCGACGTCGCCTCCTTTCCGTTCGCTCTACCCTTTCTGAATTCGGAGGAGACAGATGAGCTCACGCGCATGGTCGGCGTCGCGGGGCACTTAATGCGCTCTGGTTCTTCCTGTGACGCCAAAGCAAGGTTTCGCAGGGATGTTAATGGCGATCGACGGTTTCGCCTTTCGCATTCATTTCGTTCCCGGGTTCCTGACGCGCCAAGCTTCGTGTTTTCGTGTTCAGACGAGGACTTCAGAGTCGCGGTGAAAGTTTACGGCGCTGTGACGACGTGGTAATTGTGTCTTGGGATCGCGGTAACTAACTTAACTACCTTTCTGACAAGGGTGTCAGTCAGTACTAACATCCGAGTTCAGAGCTCCAACTAATAATGGCGGTAGACAGCATTAGCAGGGTCAATCGTGTGAGAACAGAGAGTGAGCTCGTCGAGTCCACCGTCTTCCTCGCGGACTTGGCCCCGTGCTCTCCTGCCTGACGTCCGCCGTCTGGCGATTGGACGGTGAAATGCTTGGCCATGGGGTGAACACGGGCGCCAAGGGAGCGAAGCTTGCGTCTGACGGTGCTACTCCAGCGGGGATGATGAGATAATTCAGATTCCGCAGCGAGGTTGATTCGTTTCAGGCGTCGGCAGACCAGGGACTTTTAGTTGGTCAGTTTGGAGTATGTTCTTGGCTGGACATCCTAATAACACAGGCCCGTCAGTTGCCGAATATAAGTACATATATCCACAAACGGGTACGATCATACAGTATTCCACAGTTCACATCTGAAGAAAGTTATAGGCCGCGTTGGCTATAATGTCTGACGCGTGAAAGGCACATTGCCGTGTGCCTGCTCATGGAGGCAGCCGCGCCCGTGCAGCATTAACTCAACAGAGCTTGATCGCACCAAGAATTAAATCCTTGCCAACTGTGTATAACGTTCCAATCTTGTGCTCAAATTAACAGCTCAAACATGACAAAATGCCCGCCTGCTAGAAGCTGGCCAAAATTTAATTTTGCAATAACATTGGCTTTCTGTTAATTGTGAGCATACATATAACTACACTCCTGGTCCTGGAGCATAACCTAATATACCATTTCTTCTTTCCTGGATACCTAACTACATATACAAATTTAACACTGTATAAACCATGCATATACTGCAGTAAGCCAGTAACTATCTCTTCTTGCAAAACTATGCACAACAGACAACAGTTTTTCTGGGCGTCATCTCTTCCTCCCAGAGACGGTCTTCTTCACAGCACCAACTGAAACCAAGAACTCGTCGAGGGATGAAAGCGTCTTCATGTCATCGGGAGGGAAGTAGCTAGCTGCCTTCCCCATGAATGAGGCAAAAAGCAAGGAGAGGCCGGGTACAGCAGCAGAGCGCTCGGGTAGGAGCTCATCAAGGAAGGCGAAAGCAGCCAGGAAGTCTGACCGGCTTGCGCTGATCGGGGCGGCAAAATGGGCAGGGATGATCCGTCTGAATGGCCAGTCTGCAGCGATGCTGTCAACCCAGTCCCTCACCTGTAGATGAGGCAGATTATCTTGATTAGATTGAAAGGAATAATGTTATGCAGTGCTTAATGAGTATTGTTAAGTACTTGACTGTCTTGAGATTTGTGTGTGAATGACGAGAATTGGTGATATGATATAACATCAGAAAGTTCCAAAAGTGCAGCTTACTGGATTTATGCATATCTGATTGAAGGTTTTAATTCTGAGCATGCCAAGTGATTACTGGAATGATCAACAGAACAGTCCACCATAGAATTCAATGTGAATGCTACCGACAATTTGCATCAGTATCATCTAATAACAAGTTCAAGATTGGACGCCAAATAGGCTAATATGCAGGCCTAGTAACAGATTAGTATAGGAGGCGGTGAATGACTGAGAAATCACAATTGTAACCTTCAATCAGGTATCATAGTTATTCCAGTTATTACAAGAACTAACCTTCTCCGGAACTTTGCTGAAAACGAGTGTTTTGACGATTGGTGAGACAATTAATTTTTGTGACATTTGAGCAAAACTTGCATTTGGCTCCAGAAGATTTGAGGGACCAAGAAACAATATTTGAAGAACCATCCTCTCCCATCCTGTGGTAAAATAAACCAGCAATCTATCAGCACTATCGATGTGGTATATGACTTAGTAGTTAGTACTACTCGACATGCCATTTATAATGTAGTTATTACACGACACACTGAGCTTAACATGGTTCCATCAGAAGTCAGAACTGCAACAAAGAATGAAATCATAAGTGAGGACACAGAAGTTTGTGTAAAGCCCTTATCCAGTGACATGAAGAAACCCAATAATGGTGGCAAATTAGATCCTTCTACACAAGGTTGTTGCTATTGATCAAACAGATGAACAAATTGAATTATGCGAACCTAGATACACATCTGTTCCTTGTTGCTTTTGAATTTGCGTCCATTTTTCCACGGTGCATACAAATCATAAATGCAGTACTCTTTGTGAATGATGATCAATATGTCTCGCAGGGATGTGCTACTACACTACTCTGGTTATCATGTGAGAATTAACATTTCACTAGTTCGATCTGTTTGTCCTTCTAGTGCTATGGAGTGATAAGTTGAGACTGCAGTTACCTTTCTGCCGGTTCAGCTTGTTGTCCACAACTGGTTCGTCCGGAACCTCTTTCCCTTTGCTCAATAACTTCACTGCCAATCCGTTTTCGGCAGACGCCAGCAACGATTCTTTGCTGATGCATGCCGGCGGCTGGCGAGGAACGAAAATGACAGCATCCGTCACCAGCAATGTCCGCGAAGGCTTATGGTAGAACGCCACCTCCACATAAGGCCCGATCCCTGACAGCACCATTGTTGCATCGTCACACACAGAAAGAGATCATGTGTACAGAAACGCGTGAAACAATGCTGAACGTGTGCAGATGCAGTACCAACTTCCGGCGAGCTGAGCACCTTCTGCTCGATCTCAGGTGCCCACGGTGTGGCGTCGTCCTCGTCCTTGAGGGACTTGGCTCTGAAGATGCCGAAGAACTCGAGCGGCAGGTTGATCGGCCAGCTCCACTGCCTTGGCGCCACCCATACCTGCGCCTTGGGGAACTTCCGGGAGAAGGGCCCGACGAAGATCTTGTGCTCGTACGCGAAGGTCGGCAGCACGATGTACTCCACCGGCGCGTCCAGCTCCTTCAGAAGCTGCACCCAATGGCAAAGCAACCACATGAGGGGCGCGTCAGACAAGAGCGAATTCACTGAGGGGAAAGAGGTGCATGTGCAGGCGGCGCGCGTACCTGGATGCACTCCTTGGTGGGCGCGATGGGCGCGTGCACCCAGAGTCCGCCGGACTTGAGCTTGATGACGGTCATGCGGATGTTTGTGGAGACGCTGCTGAAGCCCAGCGCCTGCTCCTGCTCGAACAGCCATACGCTGCCCCTGACCGCCTGATCGGACCCATTCACGCAGCCGCGCGCGGCACCGGTGAGAGAGATTCAGAACAGGGGAAAATGGGGAATTTTTCGCCCTCACGGGCGGCAAAGCAAAAGAGACGCGCGCGGCTCGGCGCGAGGAGGAGTTACCTCGGTGCGGATGGTGCGGCGGTTGAGGAACGGGCCGAGGGGGAAGGGGAACCCCGTGAAGTTGAAGTAGAACCGCTCGGCCCCGCCGCGGGCTCCCTCCTCCTCCGCCCCGGCCGAGGCCGAGACGGCGAGGCGCGGCCTGCGGGCTTGGAGTTGCCGGGCGTTGAAGTGGTGAGGCGCCTGCCAGGACGCGCCACCGAGAGCATGGGGCGGCCGCGGTGTGGAGGCGACGGCTGCTGCGGCCATTGCTACGGTCTCGGAGCTTGCGGCTGGGGAAATTTCGAGCCGGGGGTGGTTATTGCGCGCTGGATTTGCATGCGGGCTTGAACCGATGGCTGGATGGGGTGACACGCGGCGGCGGCGGGTGGCTGCGAAGCGCTGGGGCAGCTGTGGACTGTGGAGTCGAGGAGAGAAACGAGCAGACAACGGATGGTTCTGGAGTTTGAACGACTGTCTAATTACCCAAGTGATTTTAGGCTTTTAGCTATAAGATATTCTGATCGTAAAAGAAAAAAAATAAATAACAAATGAGTTGTATCTGTAAGTACTCTTAGAACTAGGGAGTCCAAATCGCTCGGAAGCGTAGAAATTACTAGAAAGATTCATAGAGACAAGACGTTAATTATTATCACCAGATTTCGTGAAGTTTAATGGAGTTTTCAAAACATGGAAAAGTGTAGTGACACCAATCAAATGGATATTTTCTTTTTTAGAAAATAAGAATGTACGGAGACGGTAGAAGTTTCCGGACTGGGTAGTTGAGAAATGAGCTTTGTGGAAATAGTAATCTCGTATGACTATTATTTCTTGGTTGTTTTTTCTGCAACTATTTTGTTATTGGTTACATTTTTGTCAGTTCTAAAAATATAGAGCACGTGTTAACAAAAACACACGGCGACTCAATGTCAAAGATAACGAGAAGAGATAGCAGCCTTGATGTTGCACCTCCTACGCGGTTCGCCTTTAAGGCGAGTCTTTCTACCCTGTTGGTGCGACAAGCAAGACCTCTGTCATTGCTAAATATGGGCTCATTTGCCAAACCAAATTATCACAAAATAAAGTGTCCCTCAAATGACTTATCTTTTGAACTTATGTTCATTTTGCAACGTGTATTCTTTGTTTCATATGGATGCATGTCACCCATTTGACAACATCTGTTCACCATCAAACCATCAATATATGTGCAGCAACATCCAAGCCACATTTTTGCGTAATAAATGTTCACTTGGATCATGATCAGGTTTTTTGTTTGACGAGAACTCGCACGGCGCGTCCTCGTCGATGCGCCCCACCGCCACGCTGCGGCTCCTGACCGGGACGGAGGAGGAGACGGCCTGGCGCTGGGACATGGCGCGGACGAGCTCGCTGACGTCGTCGTCACCGCGGCGGCGCGAGAAGGAGGCCTGCATGTGCGTCGTCGGCATCCGGCCCGCGCACGCCGTCATCCGCCGCACGTACGAGTCGCACGCACCGGAGCGCCCAGCCAACGACCCAGCTTGCTTCGTGGAACCAAGCTCGTGTTCGTTGCTTCCTTTGAATTAGTACTGCGCCCATCATTTTGTGAAGGCAAATACTAACTAACGGGTGCAGAGATGGATGGATAGTCAAAGGCCGCGAGGAAAGAAATGTTCAGCTGGAGACTATCAACACTGGAATTCGTCAAAGTCGCACCGATTTTGCTCCAATAAACAGCGGAAATGCATGGGATTGGGGGCAACTTGCCCTTAGCAGAGGGGCACAAGTAGAATCGCTAGGCCTGATCAACTGCGTTTCATTCAAAAGGTTTATATGAAATGTGAGCGAAATGAACACTCCAACATTTTACATGCACGATTTCGCGTTGCAGTCTTACATACACAAGCTAGAACATCGAAAAGGTGAAACCGCATGAATTACCCATTCATCCAGCAACTAACTCTGCTTTTTTTTTTTTTACGAAAGATCCGGAAACTAAGTGTTCCGGCGTGATTAATATAAGAAGAAGGTGCCTCGTATTAAGGAAAACGAGGTCAAACCATACAAACGAAACAAAACAAGACCCTAACTACAACCACAAACTTTCCGAGCAGCCGGTCCAACTAAAAACAAGACACTGGCCGTGGGAAAGTTTTAGAGCATATCCGGTAGAGTACCAAAAACCAAAAACCTAAAACCAGTTTTAGGTAGAGGAGAGAGAAGATTTTCAAAAAAAAAAATGTACTCTTCTCCAGCAGACTACTTAAAACTGGATACCTAAACTGATTTTGCTTCATTCTCTCAAACAATTGCACATATGAACTCCAAATAAGACTAACATTTAATCAAGCATAGTTCAAATAGAGATGATCATACGCAATCCACATAACATTTTTAAAGTTCAAATTCAACACACACGGACCGAAAGCATAGTGAATCATACACGACAAAGCTAGTTGATGCAATGATATATCATGCGCGACGACGCTGACCGTAGAACTTCCACAACTCCTCCACAAGGTCATCACGAAGTTGTTCATGGGATGCTCGATCTTGGATTTCTTGGTACACTTGAACGAACTTCTCAATTCAGTCTTTGTCCTTGCGCGGCCTGACCATTTTCCCGACTTTCTCATAAACAAAGTCCACATCCTTTGCACGCTCATCCTCAACGATCATGTTGTGCATGATAACACAAGCTGTCATGATCATCCACAATGTATTCTGATCCCAGAATCTTGCTGGACCACGCACAATAGCAAAGCGAGATTGCAACACCCCAAATGCACGCTCTACATCCTTCCTAAGAGCCATTTGTTGTCTTGCAAAGTACATTTTTTTGTTACCTTCGGGGTTTGTTATGGTCTTGACAAATGTCGCCCATGCTGGATATATCCCATCAGCTAGATAGTATCTCATTGTGTGCTTGTTCCCATTTGCTTCAAACTCCACCGGCGGTGACTCTCCTTTGGCTAACCTAGCAAAGAGGGGTGATCGATGAGGCACATTAATGTCATTGCAAGAACCAGGCATGCCAAAGTATGCATGCCAAATCCGCAATTCTTGGTCTGCAACAGCTTCAAGGATAATGGTAGGATCATGAGCATGTCCAGTGAACTGCCCATGCCACGCCGTCGGACAATTCTTCCATCTCCAATGCATACAATCAATAGATCCAAGCATCCCAGGGAATCCCCTTGCTTTGTTCATTGCTAGCAATCGAGCTGTGTCTTGTTCATTGGGTGCCCGCAAGTATTCTGAGCCAAATACATCAATCACAGCTTTCACAAAGTGTCTCAAGCTCTCGATTGTTGTACTTTCCCCAATTGCTAAACAATCATCAAGAAAATCAGCCGCCACACCATAAGTCAACATGCGCAAAGCCGCTGTGATCTTTTGGTAGGGGCTATGGCCAAGAACACCAGCAGCATTTCTCTTTTGCTTGAAGTACGGATCATAACCCTCCACAGCAGCTGCAATGCGTCTAAACAAATCTGGTGACATCCTGAATCGGCGTCTGAAAAACCAAGGTGGATAAACAGGATTAGGAGCAAAATATTCGACCATGAGCCGATTGTGTCCTTCAAGCCTTTTCCTATGAATTGTTTGCCGCCCATCAATAGAACCACCATGTTTCTTTCTCTTCCTACTCTCCATGTCCAGCAATGTGACAATCGCAATGTCCTCATCGTCATCCCATTCAAGCTCTTCTTCCTCCTCCGACAAGTCCTCAAAAAATTCTTGTACAAGCAGACTCATCTGAAAAAAAAAATCTTGTAATGCTCCACTGTATGTAAGCATGTACAGCTGCTCTGTTCACTAAGAACACAAAAGAACAGAGCACGAAATTGCTTAGAAAAAATGTTTTCCCATTCAAACCTTCACCGGTCTAAAAGAAATTCTTGGAAGATTCATTTTCCAATCAGAACAGCAAGGCACACAACAATTGAAAAAAAAAACAGAACTGACCTTGCAGGCAATACGTCAAGCACCTGTTATGCAGTGAACTGCAGGCTCTCTGGTGTTCACGTAGCTGACGAGGGATGCAGTGCACTGCTGGGGATTAGAAATGCAACGCGTTTGCCAGTGCAACGCACAGGATGCGATGCCGGACCAGAGCAGGGGCGCGCAGGATGCAGACCTTGGCGTGGCCCATCGAGCACTCGAGCCTGCAACTCGGGGACGGCGCGTCAGGCCAGAGCTTGGAGCGGCTCTACGCACGCCAATCCATCCGCGCACAGGAGGTAGCGGGACGGCAACGACGCGCAGGGTTGAGCGGGACGGCGACTGCGCGCATGACGGAGCGGAAGACGACGACACAGAGGGCGCACCGAGATGACGACAGCACGCAGAACGGACCGGGACGCCGCGCAGGGACTCTGAGAGAGTGAATGGCGAAGGGAGGGTGAAGGGAGGTGGACGGCGACGGGATCTGGTGGCCGGATTCGCGCCGGCGGGTGGAGAATGCGGCGGCGGGTGAAAAATGCCGCGGCGGCGGGTGTGGGATTTGGGCGGTGAAATGTCCGGCGCGACAGTTGGGCGTTTCCCGCGTGCGTTGTCAAGTTTTACGTTTCGAGGAGGTGAAAACTCAAATATGAGTTGAGTTGAGAGAAATTTAGGTAGACATAAAAAAAAATTTGGTTTTGGTATCCGTTTAGGTGTTTTGCTGGAGTAGTTTTTTGGACATTTTGACAGTTTATAGGTTTTGGTGTCCACTTTAGGTGCTCTGTTGGAGATGCTCTTAACAACACTCTCGACAGATTAACCAACCACCAAGCGACGTGTTCCCAATGACGTCACAGATGGCAAAGGCGGACAACTAACATGGCGAGGAAACTCTAAGACAACGCTTCCAACGAGATGATGACGTTCAAGCCGTCACCGTTGCCCAATCCAGCTAGCTGGATCTTCCAGCTAGTTGGATCTTGGGTTTTCACCTGGAGAAGCCTCATGCCTAGATCGTGCGGGACACCTCGACAACGCCTCTAACGAGGAAAATGACACCCGTAGGTGTCGTCGTTGCCGGCGTCGGTAGAACACCGTGCAGACTTGCGTCTGGCACCCCGCACACCCAAACAATCATGCTGATCAGCACCACCAAGCCACATGCACGCCATTGACAAGCCCCTCGCCCCCTAGCAGCTTCCACTCATGCTGCAAGGAACCCCTCTCAACGGCGACCACCCACATCGTCGTCGTCACAGCATCAACAACACCAACGGGCTGCACACCTGGACCAACACCACATCCACACCTCAAGCACCGACTGCCTCCACACCTCACTGTCAGCCACCACAGCACTGCTCGCCGGTTGCACCCTCAACAACCCCTCAGATTTGGCCGCGAGGGTGCTGCGTCTCAACACCTGAACCACCACCGCAGCAGCGCCGATTTGCACGCGCACGCCGCCGCCGCGCCACCCCTGCGCGCATGTCCGCCGCGCGTGCCGCCGTCGCGCAGCCTCCTCGCCGCATGCGCACGCCATCGCGCCGCCTCCGCCCCTTGCGCGCACGCCGTCGCGCCGCATCCGCAACGCCCGCGCCCGCCGCCGCGCCACCTTTGCGCTGCGCACGCAGCCGCCCATCGGTTCCGGCCGCCGCGCCGCCTCCTTCTGCCGGATCCGGACGTGAAATCCTTAGATCCAGCCGCGGCGACTCCAGATCCACCGCCAACATCGCCAACGACATGAGCACGAGCTTTGGGTGCCCCTTGGAGAAGAAAACGCCTCGCCGCCGCCGTCCTTGCACCCGCACGCATTGGAGCGGCGGCGCGGCTGGGAAGAGAGGGGAGGGGTGTCGGCGACGCTGGGCTAGGGTTACGCCCGAGTCGCCCGTGAAAGGGCGACGCAGGGGCAAGTTTCACACACTAAGCACAGCTAGACCTCTGCTTTGTCACTTTACGTCGTTCTGGGTCTTATCCAGCCTCCCAAGGGCCGTGGATGCAGCCATATTCAATCCGCATGCATGTGTGTCTTCTTCTCCTGCTTTGTCATAGCAACGACAAAACAGAAACGTGTCACTGTGCACCAGTTTTCCTTATTATTCATTCCATTTAGAGCACATCAAACCATAGCTCCGTTGAGTTTGTCCACACTCCACAGCATGTTGTGGTGGTGTGCCTCTGCTCGGACCTTTTTAGTATTTTACCAGTTCAAACTGCAACTTTAAATATCCAAGACAGAAGTTGACTTTGGACTCAAAAATTCCTTGATTGTAACGTGATAGGTTGACTCCAAACTTGCTCTTGGATACTCTAGCTTTGTAAAATCAGCCGATGGATACTGTTTAAGCTTGGTTTTGTTGGCGGATACCGCTCCTTTGAAGCAACATGCTGCTGGACAGACTCCACCTTCATCAGAAAATATGTGTATTTTGGTTGATTAAGAGGAGAGATACAAAAGATGAACAAAAGTACATTTCATCCATCGTGTTCACAGTAAAAAGAGGGAATGACATTCAAATATTTTTAACGCGACTATAATACAAGATATTTTTTAAAATAATGTTAGCATGCTTCCCCAAGGAAAAAAGAGGTTTACGGGCCGAACACAGCCCCTGCCCCAGTCCGGCCTGGCCCAAATTATGCTGAGGCCTACCTACAGCCCAGCCCACACCATTTCTCCTCTCCTCTTCCGACGACGGACGCGACGCACGCGGTCGGCCCCGCACGAGTCCGCAAGCGCCATGTCGTGGCTCGCACGCTCCATCGCGGCCACCCTCTCCGGCGAGCCGGACTCCGACGCCGACGATTCCCAGCCTGAGCCCGCCTCCGCTCAGAGTGAGGAGTCCTTGACGCACGGCCCTAAGCCGGACCCGGACGCCGAGGAGCCGGAGCAGCCCAACACCCCGAGCCGCGGCGTCAAGGACGACATCTCCGAGCTCACCGAGACCCTCACCCGCCGCCTCTGGGGCGTCGCGTCCTTCCTCGCGCCGCCACCGGAGACCTCGAGCCCTCGCGCGGCGGCTGCGGCGGAGGGGGGAGATGAGCAGCAAAAGGAGGATGATGGAGATGGGGAGGAGGCAGCGCAGTCCCCCCGTATCGCGGGCATCCGCAGCGATCTGGCGGAGATCAGCGGGAGGGTGAGGAGCGGCATCTCGATGCTGCAGAACAACCTGGCTGTGGCGGAGATCTCCAAGATTGCGTCGTCGCTCCTGCCGTTCGGGGAAGGGGACGCCGAGGAGGGGGAACCTGTGGTCGGGGTGACCGAGGAGGTGGTGGAGTTCGTGAGGCACATCTCCACACGGCCAGAGACGTGGCTTGATTTCCCCCTCTTTATCAGCGAGCGCTACGCGAATGGTAAGAATTACTAGTGCTCGAGTGATGTGATTTCGGTTTTCAAAAATTCGGTACGTTATGAAGAAATGGAAGGCTTTTACTGTATTAACACCTGCACATTTAGTCGACATTGCTAGATTACGTAAGTAACTGGAAGGTGGGAATTTTGTTGTGAATCTATGATTGCTTATTCCTGCAAATAATTTACGATTGCTTAGGCTATATAGTATTAGCTTCAGCCTTAATTAGTGTACGTTTACTTCTTCCCACTCTTTGCCCAAGGTTTAAAATCCCCGGCTATAGCTGCTAGAAAGAACCACCGATACATCATTTTTTTGATGCTAAATCCTGCTATATCATGCTATAGCCTTGTTTTTGAAGGTTGCCGCTAAATGGCCTAGCCAGAGATTTTAAACCATGCTCTTGCCCCCCAAGAACTTCCTCCCATCGAGCACTTCAAGTGGCTATGGGATCCTAGTCTATTGTGCAGCTAGGTCTTTTTGACGGCCTTGCCATTCAAGAAAATGTTGCGTGTTAAGGAAAGTAGTTCCCTCTAGGTTCCATTCTACCGTTAACATATTTAATTCAATATGTTTGAGTTTTGTTTTTAATGGCAAAGGGACGCTATTGAAACGGTGGCTTCTGCAGTCTTTCGGGGGCATTTAGCTTTACTTTAGAATTCTGTGAGAGATCTGTGAACATTAGAATGAATGAATTATGATAAATCTGATGTTTTATAATAATGATGACGTTAGGATGACTGGTGGTGGAGCTGAATCCTTTTAACTTCTGAGTATATTTGATGGTTCTGATAAATTTTTGGGCACCTCTTAGATGCCTGGAAGGCTTTGACATAATGCATCTGTTACTGTTGACAGTTTAGGCCTTATACAACATTTCTGTTATTAGGCAGCACAGTTGGGTCTTGTAACTTTGAGATTGATTGCTTTGACCTGGAAAGCATTGATTTGTGATATATCATTTACCTTCACTTTTGATAATGGCCTAGCTCAGTTCTTAACTGGTGTAGTTTGCAATTGGTGAAATAGATCGAGCCTATTATTCTGGGATCTGAAATATCATGCAATTGGTGAAATAGATCGAGCCTATCAGTGGTGGAGCTAGGACCAAAACAAAGGAGGTGCCAAGCGTATGTTCTACTTGTTGCTTCTTCATGTGCGCATGCTTAGGGAGCAATTAGGGTGCTCATTTGGGCTAATTACTGGTTACATACGTGCATGAGATGCGCCGGCTGGCCCTCTCCTGGCTCCGCCAGTAGAGCCTATTATTCTGGGATATGAAATATCATTATATTTGCTTCGAGTGTTTCTTGTACTAGCTGTAGGCTTATATATGCTTAGCCTATATTTCACTACCTTAACTTGTACCGCAGCAACTTGAAAGTTGAAAAAAGAATATTATGCTGGAATTTGGACAGCGTGCACAGTGATCCATTTTTTTGTTATAAATTTTTTTAGTCAAATAAAGCCAATATTTAAGCATTAGCACCTTCTTTTAAAAGCATATATGCACTAATAACGTTATTATTCCAATATATATGCAGGATCATGCTCCCTGGAACCATATGGTTTCAGTACCACATTTTCTGAAAACTCTGGTCCTGATGGGAAATACAGCCTTCTTTGATATTTAGGGTTGTGAGGCATATGATTCTGAATGATAAATAGTGAAAAGATAATGGATCACTTAATCAAATTACAACTTTATGCCTGCAATTACTATTCAGCAAGTGTGTTGGTCGTTTGTATGTTCTGTGTTTCATTGATCACTGGAACATATTCCATGATACTCCGTATATGGTTTGCCGTTGTTGTTCCCTTGTACTTTTAATCACCAAACAAGCAGTACATATTTCTCACCCGCCACAGTAATGCTCAACTTTTAGATGTTTAAGTTGCCTGGCCTTCTTGACTTGAATATGTATCTTACATTTACTTCTGCAATAAATTGACTTTGGTTTCACCTGTTTGCTCACATCTTCCCTTGGTCTTTAATCTTTTAATGGTGACCTTAGGGTTTGTCTTCTTTTGGAATCAAATCTTCGTGTTTTACAAACCTCGATGGTTTCCCTTTTCGCTCCTTGTATGTTTCATAGTTTTCTTGTCTTTGCAGATTTTGAACTGTCGGAGGCCCAATATATGCATGCATTAGCTGTAGAGCACCTTGTACCAAGCTTACCAGATTTAAAGGTTCAGATTTGCTCTACTGATATGAGCGAAGCATGCTTCTGGAAGATTTATTTTGTGCTTCTACACTCAAAACTCAGCAAGCAAGATGCTGAACTTCTTTCAACTGCACAGGTAATCCCCTCAATCGTCCAAACTTAAAAATGTGTGTATGATGTGTGGATTCTGTTATAGGTTTTATGTTATACACATTGCAATGGATGGCATGGTTTGTAAACTAACGGCAAAATATTCATCATCTGGTTACAATTCTCTATGTGGACTAGCAACAAGCAGTTTGCTATCTTTCTGTACTTGCATTGTTGGGCTACCATATACTTTGACTCCGCCTGTGTATTCGTGGGGCCTTATAATCTTCTTATCCGTACAGATCCTGGAAGCAAGGGAGGAATTGTTGCAAAGTTTGCGTGCTAAGAATAAGCAGGGATCCAAGGTTCCTGTTGAAGAGAAAGTGATAGAACCCGCAAGCATTCAAGACAAAGCTGGCACATCAGAGGTTTCATCGTTTGAAGAACCCTCTTCTGATATCACGTCAGATATCGAGGCTGAAAAATTCCCAATTTCAGTCACCGATATGGAAATAATTGACAAGTCAGTGATTGAAGAAGAGCTGGCTGTGAAAAACGAGAGTAAAGATGTACCAGTTGAGTCGAAAACTCAGTTTGTGCCTGACGAGGATGAGGTTGATGAATGGCCTGATGACGATCCTGCTGAGGAGGTGGGCGCGGCAAGCAACAGCAATAGAACTTCTTCACTGGGGCGACAGGAGGATGTATCGTTCAGTGACCTGGAGGACGACGATGACGACGACAATAAAAGGGATGGGCAACAGGGCAAGTAGCTAGGCATTTGCTCAAAGCCTAGTCCCGGTGCACAATCATCTGTTCACTGGGGCGACAGGAGGATGTATCGTTCAGTGACCTGGAGGACGACGATGACGACGACAATAAAAGGGATGGGCAACAGGGCAAGTAGCTAGGCATTTGCTCAAAGTCTGGTCCCGGCGCACAATCATCTGGATCCGAGTCTCCCGCAATCACGTGCTGGCTTCATTTCAGTAGGGCCGGAAACATAGTACATGATCATTGCTTCGATATTATTAGACTACGGAAGTAATGAACCCAAGAACTGGTGTTCCATATTGTTAATGGCAAGTACGCCTGTATTATTGACCGTGTTATGTACATAGAGCCGTTTGGCATTTCTGTAAAGCACCGTATGGATCTGAAGTCCTGTTCTCTCCTCTGCATTATTTGGGATCCGAATCTTAGCCCTGACGAAGATCAATAATAATCATTGTATACTCTTGTATTGCCCTTTGTGTATTGTGTGGCACCTACCATCGCATCCTTTGTTGTTTTGTCTATACGTACAGTAGGCTGCACGGAATATTCGAACTATTTCTGGAATGATCAGTGGACACTGGTAGTAATGTATTTGCCATTTTTCGACCGTCGCCATTGTGATCAGTACTGGATGAGCGCGGAGGAGATGAAGGTGATGCTGTGTGGGCGGGCGGACAGCGCTCGCGGGGTGCCATGTTCCTGGCGACAGCGAAACAGCGAAAGGAATGAGCCGCTGCTTTCGGTGGAAGGCCGTTTCACGTCGGCTCGCTGTTCTCGCGTGCGTCTCACCCCCTCGTGCGTCCATGATTCACGCGACCAGTGTGTGAGGCAACGGCCGTTAAAAAAAAAAAAACTGTCATTCGGCTTGTCAGGCAGAGAAATTATTTGAGGTTGTCAAGCAGAGAAATTGATATGGAGGCCATGTGGCTTTGTGAGGCGCCGAGATGGACGACGGCCATGTGACAGGGAGAAACCGAGTTGTGTTGTTGCGCCGCGCCGCGCGCACGAAATCCGCACCTGACGACGCCCTGCTGCCCTTGCGCAACCAAACCGGATAAGGAGGGCAGCACATGGGACGGCGACCCGACACGTTCAGAATCAGACATGAGTAAGCCTGTAAAAAAGGCTCGAGCTCGACAAGCTGCTTGAACTCGGCTCGCGTTAAGCTCGATTCGAGCTCGGCTCGACTGAGAAACGAGCCAAGCTCGAGCTCAGTCCTAGGCTCGCGAGCTTCAACGAGCCGAACTCGAATAGCTCGGTTGGGCTCGCATACGCTATTTCATCCTTGTTGTCCGACAAACCAAGTGGCAGCCCACTTTATCCTACGGCTCAATAAAACTAGTGCAGCCCAAATGTCTCGTGAAGCCTACAGAGATCGTTATTCGTTTGGCATAAAATGCCTAGTATTTGGGCCAAAATTCAGTAGGTTTTTATGGCCGGGAGAGAATCTTAGAATAGCATGGAAATGTTGTTCGGTTATTTTTGGGTTGGATTCCCACCTAGTCCAATCCAACCATTGCGCCTAACAAAACACTAGGAATCGTTTCTGGTGTCCGACCCCATGGAACGAGTCCTACTCACGCACGCGAATTTGATCCCAATCAACCAAACAATACTTTGAGTCATGAAATTAGAAAATATAAGAATCAAACCTATAATGTGTAGGATTAAGTGACACACATGGAATCACTCAATTCATGTATGCTGTGAATCCTGTACGAGAATTAATCCCAAACTGCCCGAAACAAGCCTAAAAAAAGAAGCTAGGCCCTTCTCACCATCCGCGTTCGCCTCTTCCATGAAGCATCTGCGGCAGAGAGAGTAGAGCCTCTGCCCGCCCCGTTTATATCACTAGATGGACTTGAGAGAGCACGCGCAGCTAACCAAGCGACTCTGGAAAGCCATGGGCGTTTCCGCAATACCGAGCTGGCGAATCGAGGCAAGGATTCGAGCTCGCCCGTAGGCATGGTCTTCGTTCCATTACCGAGCCTGCCGAGCTCGCGGGCTTCCATCGAGCCGAGTTCGAGCCCGTCTTCAAGCTCGGGCAGATCCATCGAACTCGAGCTTGAGGTGCTAAGCTCGCTCGAGCTCGGCTCGTTTACAGCCTTAGACATGAGCAACAAGCTCGAGCTTCACTGCACACCCACAAAACACGCAGCCACCTGCGGCATTTCAGCTCAAAGAGGAGACCAGAAACGCGTTCTTGCTGCTACCATTTACTAGTACCGCCTGGCACGGACAATTGGACAAGGATAACCAGATTGCAGGAGAGCGTGTCACTGTCATGGAACTTGTTTTGAGAACCCGGCCGGCCAGTTTAAGTGGCAATCCGGAGGGCCAAAAGCGCGTTTCATTACGTCCGGGATCTCGAGACGCGACGGGGACGTTGGAGACGACGGTCTCTTTCCTCCCAAAACTGGAGCCATGTGCGCTGTCCGCATCAGCCACCAATTTTCTGCATCCTCTCTTCAGGAAACAAGCCGTGGGTTTCCAAAAAAGCTCAGCTCGTGGGACGAATCATTTCTTTCTAACCGCCGAATCGGCAGTACAAACTTGAAACTGCACTCGAAAGCAGAAGCTGGAAAGCGTCAGCGCCTGCCCGGACTGATGAGCGTTCGGTTCAGCTTCCGTCTGCCTGAACCTCAGCTAGTGTGTACGTGCTACTCAGAATTGTCTCAAACGCATTATAGTTACGTGTCCTGCATTGCCAGTCCGTGGAAAACGACCAAGGAAAATGCAACTGGTCCACAATCTCCACATATATCATTCGTAAAATCCAACGCCAAATGGAAGATTAGGAGAACAAGCACAGGCGACAGCCCAAACGAGATTACCAGTAACCATATGGTTCCACATGGATTGTTGCTACCAAAGGGACATAATTATGGGTTCTTGTCCCTTTCAAGGATAGAGACACAAATCAAACAACCTGACCGTGCCAATGCACATGATATGGAGAAAAGCCAAAGACAGCATGCAGTAAAGATGGAACATGCCCTCTTCAAGCCTGCCAACAGGTTCCCATTTCTGAGTCATAACGGTACCCTTCACAATACACAAACAACCACAAGATGTTCCTGGGGGCAAGAGGTGAGTAATTCTATATCACACTCCTAATTATGGGACGTGTGTCTCAATACATCATGGTAACCGATCAAATACGTGGTAAACACAAGTATTATCTTCATTTGAACTTAACGTCTGTTAAGAAGAAGGAGAAAAAAAATAACCCATCTAGGCACAGAATATTCTTACAAAAGAATTGAGACCTGAAAGAATAAAACCATCTCACAGGCTTAACCCAAACCATACCTATCTACACCTCCACGTTTCAGTATCCCTGGTGATACTCGATCCCTGCAATAGGGATCAAAGCTTCCTTGTGTAAGCATCAAAGAGTCTGTCACTATTTCCCTTTACAAAGAGTCCTCTGATGCTTGCAAAGATTTCTTCAGACAAAAAAAAAAGAACCCATTATACTCCTTATTTTCTATCACTCGACTTGCTCGCCAATTAGGTCGAGACCGACAACCAAGAATGAGACCCCTTGGAACAGAAGGAAGTAGAAATGGATGCCCTGGGCAGACAGCAAACTGCGGGCAGCTGCTGTCAACAGAAGGAAGGAAAGTGCAAGCTCCTTCCTGTAGATCCTATTGTGCTTCTTCTTCTTGGAGTCCTTTTTAGGATTCGACTCCTTTGTTAGTGCATCAAGATTGGGTGCAGACCCTACTCTTTGTTGCTTAGAGTCCGAGTGCTTCTCGACAAGAGCAACGAGATCGCCCTCGGAAGAGCGGCCTGATTTCTTGGTAACAACCCATTCGTAGGCACTACCAAGCTGGAACAGGCCAGAAATCATGGCATTGAACTTGGTCACTGACATGGTGTTCTCAAAAAGAAGATACGGAACAATGAATGGGAAGGATTTTGGGGCTGGGAGGATGTTGAGAATGGACATTGTTGCTGGAATGTAGCATACAACCCATGCAGGAAGTTCAGCTTCCGGAACAAACATTGTCATGGGAAGGATGACACAGAAGAGGGTAAATGAATAGAAGGGCAAGATCAGCTTGCGGAGGAGGAAGAAAAGGAATATGAGATTGCACTTCTTCCAGAATCCAATCTGCAGAAGAAAATAAGCAGCAACATCAGGCCAAGTATCAAATAACTGTGCAAACGCTCAATATGTGAAGAAAAAGGAAAAAAAAAAGGCACAAATGTACTCTCATCAACTGTGATACTAGACTAAGCCAACGCTTCACATGAATAAAATATGAAGATGTGTCAAAACTAGCAACTACTTGAATGGTCGGATTCTAGATCAATATTTTCGTTATGCTAGCTACAACAATGCACTTGTCAGTTATCCTATAAAAGAATTTTTTTAAAAAAAAAAGTCCAAGGGCTCTGCTAACAAGCTACATTTTACTGGACATGCTAAATACTTTTGCCAGACATTTTTTTGCTTTCACAACGTGCGTACCGAGAAAGTTACATACCTTGGATTTTATTATGTCCACAAAGCAGAGCCTAAACAATTGCATGGGACCTGAGTGCCACCGGTGTTGCTGCTTTCTGTATGCTTCATAGGATTCTGGCAACTCACATTGACACTGAAAAAAGAAGTTACACAAGTTAATTTCCCATGTCTCTCTTCTACATAATGCAGAATATGTTCAAGCGACAAATAAACTTGTGGCAGTACCTCGACATCATTCAAGAAGAGAAACTTCCATCCCTTGAGATGTGCTCGGACAGCAATGTCCATATCCTCCACTGTTGTCCTCTCCATCCATCCTCCAGAATCCTCAAGCGCCTTGATTCTCCACACTCCGGCAGTGCCATTGAACCCAAAGAAGTTGATAAATGCGCCATTCACCTGCTGCTCCACCTCAAAGTGGAAGCACAAGTTTATGTTCTGCAGTCTGGTCAACAAATTCTCATCCTTGTTTACAAAAGACCATCTTGCTTGAACCAACCCAACATCATCCTTTCCCTGTGAGTTGCAAAACCAAGAATGAGACCCCTTGGAACAGAAGGAAGTAGAAATGGATGCCCTGGGCAGACAGCAAACTGCGGGCAGCTGCTGTCAACAGAAGGAAGGAAAGTGCAAGCTCCTTCCTGTAGATCCTATTGTGCTTCTTCTTCTTGGAGTCCTTTTTAGGATTCGACTCCTTTGTTAGTGCATCAAGATTGGGTGCAGACCCTACTCTTTGTTGCTTAGAGTCCGAGTGCTTCTCGACAAGAGCAACGAGATCGCCCTCGGAAGAGCGGCCTGATTTCTTGGTAACAACCCATTCGTAGGCACTACCAAGCTGGAACAGGCCAGAAATCATGGCATTGAACTTGGTCACTGACATGGTGTTCTCAAAAAGAAGATACGGAACAATGAATGGGAAGGATTTTGGGGCTGGGAGGATGTTGAGAATGGACATTGTTGCTGGAATGTAGCATACAACCCATGCAGGAAGTTCAGCTTCCGGAACAAACATTGTCATGGGGAGGATGACACAGAAGAGGGTAAATGAATAGAAGGGCAAGATGAGCTTGCGGAGGAGGAAGAAAAGGAATATGAGATTGCACTTCTTCCAGAATCCAATCTGCAGAAGAAAATAAGCAGCAACATCAGGCCAAGTATCAAATAACTGTGCAAACGCTCAATATGTGAAGAAAAAAGGAACAAAAGAAGCACAAATGTACTCTCATCAACTGTGGTACAAGATTAAGCCAACGCTTCACATGAATAAAATATGAAGATGTGTCAAAACTAGCAACTACTTGAATGGTCGAATTCTAGCTCAATATTTTCGTTTATGCTAGCTACAACAATGCACTTGTCAGTTATCCTATAAAAGAATTTTTTTAAAAAAAAAAGTCCAAGGGCTCTGCTAACAAGCTACATTTTACTGGACATGCTAAATACTTTTGCCAGACATTTTTTTGCTTTCACAACGTGCGTACCGAGAAAGTTACATACCTTGGATTTTATTATGTCCACAAAGCAGAGCCTAAACAATTGCATGGGACCTGAGTGCCACCGGTGTTGCTGCTTTCTGTATGCTTCATAGGATTCTGGCAACTCACATTGACACTGAAAAAGAAGTTACACGAGTTAATTTCCCATGTCTCTACATAAGGCAGCTTCTGTTTAAGCGACAAAGAAATTTGTGCCAGTACCTCGACATCATTCAAGAAGAGAAACTTCCATCCCTTGAGATGTGCTCGGACAGCAATGTCCATATCCTCCACTGTTGTCCTCTCCATCCATCCTCCAGAATCCTCAAGCGCCTTGATTCTCCACACTCCGGCAGTGCCATTGAACCCAAAGAAGTTGATAAATGCGCCATTCACCTGCTGCTCCACCTCAAAGTGGAAGCACAAGTTTATGTTCTGCAGTCTGGTCAACAAATTCTCATCCTTGTTTACAAAAGACCATCTTGCTTGAACCAACCCAACATCATCCTTTCCCTGTGAGTTGCAAATAAACATAAGTTGTCAGAAAACATAACCAGTAGGATTGATTGTCAAGTACAACAGTGAGCATTGTTAAGTCAAGCCAAACCTTGAAATGGGGAATGGTGCGCTTCAGGAAATCTGGTTGTGGTTGGAAATCAGCATCAAAGATGACAACAAACTCATAGTCTTTCACATAACTGCAGTTCATGGCTGATTTGAGGTTTCCAGCCTTGTAACCGTCCCGGATCACCCTGTGCCGGTATATTATGCGCACTCCCTCCCGATGCCATTTTTCCACCTCCTCTTTGATAAGTGCTGAGGTGGCCGCATCATCAGAATCGTCCAGCACTTGCACCAGGAAGTTTGATCTTGGCCAGTCCAGGCTGCAAACTGCACCAATGGATTGTTGGTACACCTGCAACATCCATTGAAGAGGTTAATTGAATTGGACCGATATTTCAAAGAGAGTACAGTGGT
Source organism: Eragrostis tef (assembly GCA_000970635.1). Classification (NCBI taxonomy): domain Eukaryota; kingdom Viridiplantae; phylum Streptophyta; class Magnoliopsida; order Poales; family Poaceae; genus Eragrostis; species Eragrostis tef. Next base: position 48,383 of record LAPY01000225.1, read on the forward strand.
ACAAAGAATTGGATCATCTCTCTCTCTCTCTCTCTCTCTCTCTCTCATTAGGTCTTTTTTGATGCTCCAGATCTGTGGAAGCTGTGTTGTATGCTAAAGTTTGAAATTCAATCAAACTGGTGCCGACAATATCCTCACCTAGATTGACGGACGGCAACAATATAAGTTATGTTGCTCCAATTAGGTGTATATGAGCAAAGCAACATTAAACTCCACAAAGGAAACATAAGTCAAAGATCGAGACCAATGCGCTATTTGTGCTGGGTTGACCAGAGCCAGGAGGCAGGAGTCGCTACAAATTGCGGCTAAAAAAAAAGAGAGAAGATTCTTTGATCCCCAAAATTGCAGCTTGGGTGAGCGCACCCACACACGAGAGAGAGAGAGAGAGAGAGAAGTCAAGAATGAGAGCAGGCGGTTAATTGAAGAAGTAGTAGTGCTGTGCTCACCTCCTTCTCGTTGCACATGGGAATCTGCACGAGCACCATGGGAAAGTCCTCCGCGCCGGCCTCGACGTCCTCCTTGGCGGCGGGCATCGGCACTGGCTTGATGCCCTTGAGCCTGATCCAGAAGCAGCCGAGGCAGAGGACGAGGCGGTCGATGCTCTGGATCATGAAGAGCACGACGCAGGCGTTGGTGAGGAACTGCAGCGGCGGCGCGAGGTAGTCGAGTCGGGCCCGCATCCATCCGGCGTATGCGGCGGCGAAGAGGCCGTCGACGGCGAGGAGGCTGGGCACCCCGGGGTGCCAGCC
>LAPY01000225.1:102732-120163 GCA_000970635.1 Eragrostis tef
ATTATACGAAGTTATACGAAGTTTTGTAATTAAACTTTATTTTATACTCTTAAATGATAAGATTTTTTTGCTTAGACCCTATTTTAGACATTTATGAAATGAACACCCCTAAACCTTTGTTGCTATGTTGAGAGCGACCATCCTCGATCATTTACGGCATGACTGTGAAGGGACTGTTTAATCTCCTCGATCAACCACCCGGACTCGACGCGAGCGAGTCCTTTGACTCTAGCTCCTTTTTTTTTTTATCCACTAGCGTATAAAAATTGGGCCACGAACACATTTTTACGGGCGTAAAATTTCCATGCGTACACTAGCTAGAACGCTGAAACTGGAGCCAGTTCATCAAAACTAGCTTTAGCCAGTTGGTAACAGATGGGCGCGCGCGATTAGTGTGGCAAATGATCACAAGAGAGGGAAAGCAAGTTAAAGAAACCCAGAAAAAGGTGAGAAAGGCAGAAAACAACACACAGAAAGTGAGTGGGCCATAAACAAATGTAGGTAGAGTAACACACAAGCCAAGACAAAGTCTCTCTCTTTAATCCATCGATTTAAGTTTGTAATCACAAGCCACCTCGCTGCATAATTCTCGTGCCCCGCAAGCGTGCGAGTTTCCCTGAAAATCTCACCAGATCATTTTCATTCGCTCTATAAAAAGCATATTATTTCATGTAAATCCTTTTCTGCCATATTCCGGCCCCTTTTCTCTGTTTTCCATGTTTCTTCTGGGTTTATTTGGTTTAAGTCCAAAAGAGAGAAGAGAAGGCAAGCAAGCAGGACTGAGGGAAGAGAGCTCTCCTCTCTCTCCCTCTGCTGCTCTCAGATCCAAACCCCGAGCCGAAACCCAAACCCTAGCTCGCTAATCGCGCCGCCGCTTGCTGCTGCGACCGCGTCGAGGAGATGAGGGCACTGAGGAGGGATGGCAGCGGCTCCGGCGGCGGCGGCGCCTCGTCCTCGTCTTCCACCGCAGGTGATCCCTTTCGCGGCTAATTTGGTGCGCTGTTGTTGTGTTTGGTTCCGCTGGTTGCGTCTGTTGGTGTTCTAGCGGTGCTGTTGCTGAGTTGTTTCTGATGCGCGTCACCGTATACTCAGAGAATTGTTCGGGTTGTTGGACTTGATTAGCTAAATTCGCTGTTTTTTTTTCTTCTTCTTCTTCTTCCGCAGAGAACTCGCGCTTCGATGCGTCGCAGTACTCATTCTTTGGCAAGGCGCCCATGGAGGTGCCGGAGCTCGGTGGATTGTTGGAGGATGGTGGCGTCGACGGCGGCGATTGCAGTGGATTCGGTGTACCTGATGATGGGGGGTACCAGTTCTCGTCCATGGGAGAAGAGGTGTGGTTCTCAGCACCTTCATGTTCGGCAAAGCCAGCTTCAGTGTTTGCTAAGAATTTCGTGCATTGCATGCTTCATATAGGGTTGGGCTTTCTCGGTGCTTGCTACTGTTTGGATGAATAGAGTGACTCGAGTCATCTTTTCCCTTCGGTAGGGGTGGTAGCTTGTTATTTTTGACATATCCGTCGGGTAGTGCATACTTTTGGAACAGGGATCAAAGATAAGATGTGCAACCTTCGTTTGGGTTTTTTTCTGTTGGAATAAATTGTTTACTGGACAAGACAGGCGTTGGATGTTGACTTAAAGAGGGTGACAAATTATGCAAAAATTGATTTTGACACCAGAAATGTTACTTGGACGTGGACATCTGTATCAGAGTAACATCTATCTCCAATTGCCACTGCCACAAGGTTCAAAACACTATCGCGCAATTAGCGAGTCTCCGAGGGTCACAGCTTTTGGACCTAGGAACATTTTTGAGTAGAGAACTGGACTTTATATGCATGTCATTACTCATGCATTCTCTTTATTGTATGCTGTTATATTCCAATCCTTGACCACTCGAGTTTTTTTTTTTTTTGGTCTATGGTGCCTATATCCCTTTGCACAAACATCTTTGGTTATAGTTGCTGGGAGCTAGGACTGAGATTTGAGTGTATTTGTAATGGAAGGAGAGCAATGGGGTTTGGTGCATTCTTTGAATGTAGTAACATTGTGGTAATCTAAGCTATGATATAATGATGTCATTGATGTCGAAGCTACAGAACTGTTTTTGTGATTGACTAAGGTTTTTCTATCACTTATATTAAATCTTACAACCCATTTTTAGAGCTGATGATTCCTAACTGCAACGTGATTTTGCTCACTTATACTTTTCAGTTCTCATGTCTGGTTGATTATGCTTATACATATATATATATTGCATCAGCATTATTTTTCTTATCTTATTTTTTATCTTCCTGCAGATTGATTGTATGAGTAGCTTGTCTGAAATTGATGATCTGGCAAGCACTTTTGCCAAGGTTAGTGACTTTTATCACTATTTTGACCACTTCAATTTCCATAATAATGCATTGAAGATATCGTGGCCTTGCACAGTTTTGTGCCCATAGTAGTGAGTGGCCCTTTGGCTAGCATCTTTTTCGATGATTTACTTTAATATACTACATGCGTTACAAACTGCGCTACTTCTCTGGTATTGTGCTACAGTCGCAACACAAAGAGAGGCAATGATTGTGCCAGATTTTTTCTTGTAGCAATATCAGAAATCAGCATAGGATTGCTGGAGAATTGTGCGTTATCTCTTAAATACTTTGTAATGTTGGTTAAATTTTCTGCATCTTGGAAGCCTTCATCCCTTCTGTGATCCATCCCCCCCCCCCCCCCCCCCCCCCCCCCCCTCTCCATTCTATTTTTTTTGGCGTTTCAGACAACAAGAATGAGCTAGAAATGAACTAGAAAGGCTTGTCTGAACGACATCAAAAAAAGAATGGAGGGAGTAGGTCCTTGGTATTATTCATTATCATCCATTATTTACAATTATGCTTTGTCCTCGTACACTAATCTCCTGTTGTATTTTCAGCTGAACCGTACTATTACTGGAACAAAGAATCCTGGAGTTATTGGTGATCGACGATCGATTTCTAGGGAAAGTAAGTAGCATTTCTGCCCTCTGGTGCTACTACTGAGTTTTACATCACACAACTATGTGCGGTTGAATAAATGGAGATCGAGGTTTACCATTACCTTCATGCAATGATTTCTCGCATGCTTTTGCTTCCTTTCTTTGATGCTAAGGTTTCTATATGTGCACTTTCATTATTGATATACGGTTATCTGCATGTTTAATTGTGGTACTATGTAGTATGTATGATTTGAAATGTTCATTCTTAGATGTCAACATATTGCTGAGCTACATAATGTCTTCTCTCAGGTTCTTTGACAACTGACTGGGTTCAAGATGTGGACTTCCCCAATTGGGTAGACCAGGACATGCTAGAAGGTGATGAACTCCAGGACAGCAAACAATGGCATCCACAGCTGCAATCTACGTCTCATTTTGGAGAGTCCAAACCACTGTCTCGAACATCTTCGTATCCCCAGCCACCGTTACAGCACCGCTCCAGTGAACCTATTCTTCTCAGATCTTCCTCATTTACATCCTATCCACCACCGGGTGGGAGTTCTGGATTACCTTATGCTTCTCAAGGTCTTACACGGCACTCAAGCATTCCATCACCTGGTGCCGGTCACCAAATGGGTTCACCAAGTTCTTCGCTTTCTGGTTCTCCATATCATATGAGTGGTCTACCTCGTGGACTGCCCTATGGACAAAGCATGTCTTACAATGCTGCAGATCTATCAATGAGCAGTATAATGCAAAATGACTGGTCAAACCAAGCTGGTGCACTTGCTTTTGAGCATCTTAATCTACGGCCCAGTGTGTTGCAGCAACAATTATCTCTGCCGAGTAGTTCAATGTCTTCATTAATCTTTTCTCAGCAGCAGCAGAGATTGCCACCAGTCCAGCAGTCGTTTCAGAATTACATAAACATGCAGCCTCACCAATTCTATCACCATCGTTCTCCAGATATGTTGGGCAAATTTGATCCTATTCCTAACATGCCTTCACCAAGAGACAAGCGATCAAGGTCAGGAGGAAGAGGAAAACACAGTGCACGCCTTTCCCGACAACATTCTGATACAGGTAGCCAGAATGGTGACAGTGGGGGTATAAAGTTCAGGTCCAAGTATATGTCATCCGAAGAGCTTGAAACTGTCTTAAGAATGCAGCACTCCGCAAACCACAGCAGTGATCCTTACATCAGTGATTACTACCATCAAGCTTGTAAAGCCAAAAGATCTGTCAATTCTCAGCAGAAGTCCAGTTTCTCCCCTATCTCAATAAAAGACTTTCCCTCGAAGTCCAGGTCTGGTGGTGATCATCATGCATATCTACAGGTTGACGCTGTTGGAAGAGTTTCATTCTCTTCCATACGTAGGCTTCGCCCTCTTCTTGAAGTTGATATTCCTGCATCTGGTGATCATAAGTCTTCTATGAGGCCACTTGAGAAAGAGCCAATGCTGGCAGCCAGAATAACTGTTGAAGATTCTCTTCGTCTGCTTCTGGATGTAGATGATATCGATCGGTTCTTACAGTCCTGCCAGCAACAGGACAGCAGTTTACAACTGAGGCGAAGGCGTCAGGTCCTCCTTGAAGGCTTAGCTGCATCACTGGAGCTTGTTGACCCTTTCGGTCCCAACAAACCTGGCCATTCTTCTGGATTGACTCCTAAGGATGACCTTATTTTCCTCCGTATTGTTTCTCTCCCCAAAGGGCGTAAGCTTCTGGCACGTTATCTTCGACTTCTAGTCCCTGGCAGTGAGCTGGCACGGATTGTTTGCATGGCTATTTTTCGACATCTTAGGAGCTTATTTGGGGGTTTGCCATCAGACTCTGGTTCAGCAGAAACAACCATTAGTCTTGCCAAGACTGTTTCCACTTGTGTGCGCCATATGGAATTAAGTGCCCTCAGTGCTTGTTTTGCTGCCATTGTCTGTTCATCACAGCAGCCACCTCTCCGCCCACTTGGTAGCTCTGCTGGCGATGGGGCTTCCTTAATCATCAAATCCGCACTGGATAGAGCAACTGAGCTACTGGGTGATCCTCATTCTGCAGCCAACTACAGCAGGTCAACACGTTCTCTTTGGCAAGCATCATTTGATGCTTTCTTTGGACTTCTGACAAAGTACTGTGAAAGCAAGTACGAAACCATCATGCAGAGGTTTGCTCTGCAGGGATCCAACCCTGTTGTTGGACCTGAAGTCTCCAAAGCGGTCAGCAGGGACATGCCTGTTGAGCTGCTACGAGCAAGTCTTCCTCATACTAATGAAGATCAACGCCAAACACTGCTAGATTTCGCTCGGAAGTCTATGCATGTATCTGGTACAAATTCTGGTATTAGAAGTGGGCAGACCACTTCCTGATCAGTTCCAGGTTAACAGTATTGAAGAGACCCAAATGCCATTGCTTAAACTATATGGGCAGTTTTGTCTTCTGATGGTAATTCTGATATCTGGAGACATCCTTGTGCTACCGTTGTAAGATGCGAGCTTGGAGAAGTTCCATTGGCTCTATGAAGTTAGCTTTCAGAAGGTGACCATGGGTAGGATCGAGATTTAAATTTATAGATGAAAAACCTTGGCTATGTAGGTCCTGATGGTTATAATAGATTATGCATGTATGTCTCCTATTGTAACTCTGTAGTTATGAAACCGGATTAACCTTGATCCCAATGAAGAGGAAAGTGGTGGGTGGATAGCAACAACTTTACCACCCTCTCTTCTGCTTGTTTCTCGAGGGAATGGAACATGTTATCTGGTTATGTTTGATTCAACTGGGATGTGCCAAAGTTGCACGAATAACGTTCTTTTAGGCACCAGTGAAGGTTCTTAACTTCTATAAGCTCGTTGTCCCTGCCATTCCTGGTTATATGTACTGTAAACTTCATATGCTCCCCTTCGAGTCAAGCTGATTGGTGATGCTATTTGCTGATATTCTAATTCATTCCTGAGGTCATTTATCCGTCATATCTATTTATTTTTGTTTATGCAAAGAATGAACCGAATGATGTTTGGCTGGGAGCAAGTTTGTGCGCATCATGGAAGCCATGCAATGATGCAAATTATCTTTGTGCTGCTCTGGTGTCCGACCAGCAATTGGTGGTTGTCGGATTTTGTTTATGCCATCCGAGACATGCTGTAAATTGGTTAAATTTCACCCATTCGACTTGGATTGGATGCCTCTGTTATCATCGCCGCTTTCTGAGTCCCTCCCTACTCCGCCCTTCCTCTCTACGCCGCCCGCGTAATCTGGCGCCCGATTCCCAAGGGCAAAACCGTAATAACCACCCGTCTTCTACTACGAACACATCGACGGGCCGACCCTACACAGCAAATGAGCAATGGCGCTCCTCTAGGTTTCACCGCTCTGATTTGCCAGCACCAGCCCGACACAATGCAGAATTCGTTCGCCGCGCGGCCTTCGACCCCCTTGATCCAGGCGCGCTCCGCGAGGCTTGCTCGGCTCAAGTCGGCGGCGCTGGTGCGGTGCCAGGTGGAAGGGACGGCGGCGGCGGCGAAGTCGGTGGGCTGGGCGCCTCCGGGGCCGTACACGGGGAGGGATCCTGAAGCGAAGAAGCCGGCGTGGCTGCGGCAGCGGGCGGCGCAGGGTGAGAACTACACGAGGCTGAGGGACTCGCTTGGCGAGCTCAATCTCAACACCGTCTGCGTCGAGGCACAGTGCCCCAACATCGGCGAGGTAGGATCGAAGAAAACATGCAATTATAGATGATAACACAAAGATCCCACATATTGTAAATTGCAATGCGGCAAATTTGTGATTTTTTTTGTTTCATTTGATGGTGATTATGCTGGTGATGGAGTTCAGTGCTGGAATGGAGGTGGCGGGGCCGGTGGAGAAGGGGATGGCATTGCCACTGCGACGATCATGCTCCTAGGTGACACCTGTACCCGGGGTTGTCGTTTCTGTGCCGTGAAAACTAGCAACAAGCCTCCACCGCCGGACGCCCTGGAACCTCTGAAGACAGCTGTGGCAGTTGCGAGTTGGGGGTATGATCTCTGGCAGCTAGTTATCATGGGCATACTAGGACGATGCTTATCTGATACATAGTGTTGTTGCAGTGTAGACTATATTGTGCTGACAAGCGTTGACAGAGATGACCTTCCTGATGGGGGCAGTGGCCATTTTGCCCAGACCGTGAGAGCTTTGAAGGTTTGTCCCTGATTGTAGCGTAGTTCAGTGAGTGAAGCTGAAATTCAAGGCAAATGTTGGTGCTTAAGAATTCTTTTGGGGGCTTTGTTCAGGAACTGAAACCTGGAATATTGGTAGAGTGCCTGACTTCAGATTTCCGAGGTGACCTGGAGGCAGTTTCATCTTTAGCAAATTTTGGTCTCGATGTGTATGCACACAACATTGAGACTGTGAGAAGTTTGCAGAGAATAGTAAGAGATCCCCGAGCAGGGTAACTGACTCCTTGATTTTCATTTCAGTCACAAAAGATTTCATTTGTCAATACATGCTCCCAGTGATTTAGAGTTCTGGATAAACTTGGGTTATACTACAGTACTAGCGATTCATGATCTACTATTGCTAATTGTGAATATCTGTGGTTCAATTCAGAAAAAAAAAAAGAAATTATATGAAATCAGTGAATAATCGTAGCTACTATCTCACTAAGTAACCGTTTCCTTATTCATGGTTTCTTATGTCTACAGATATGATCAGAGTTTGGCTGTTCTGAAACATGCAAAGAGTAGCAAAGAGGGCATGGTAACAAAATCCTCTATCATGCTTGGTCTAGGTGAGACAGATGATGAGGTGAAGCAAACCATGGCTGACTTGAGGGCTATTGATGTTGATATTTTGACCTTGGGACAATATCTACAGGTTTGATCTTGGTACCTTCTGACATTTTGTTTTACGTTATATATTAGCCTTTCTTGTTCTGACCCTGAAGTTTTTTTTTTACAGCCCACAGAAAGACATTTGACAGTTAGAGAATACGTGACTCCCGAGAAGTTCAATTTCTGGAAGGAATACGGAGAATCTTTAGGTTTCCTATATGTAGCCAGTGGACCTCTGGTAAGCACGGCATTCATTTGATTTTTTCATTTTTATAATATCATATTGGAAAGCAATAAAATAAAATAAAATAAAATATTTCTCGCAAAAAAAATATATTGGAAAGCAATACTTGATTTTACCAACGCTCATTGCAGCCTCTGAGAAGGATAATGCTTTATTTATATTTGAGCCTTCAGTTAATTGTGTCTGCTGGTTGTTTAGCTTGGTAGCAGAACGACATGCCATTCACTGTTGTGTTGCTCTACTACTGGCCCTTTACCTTTGTACTTGGATGTTTTGTCAGGTTCGGTCATCATACCGTGCAGGAGAGCTTTTTGTCCAAAATTTAGTCAGGCGTAAAAAGGAGAAGCTTATATTGGGTGCATCTTAACCAGATACATTCTGGTGGCTTTCGCAATTTGGCATTCAAGATTGTAAACTCATCAGAAAGGTGGGGCGTAGTCACACCAACATCAGGATAGAGTTGGCACTTGAGTCATATGCTGTAATTTCTCGTGTCACTCAGTTAACAGAAAGCCAAAATTTTGATCTGTATTACCCTCTTGACAGATAGAGTGTATGGAAATGTGGCCACGCTGTGAGAATCAGTTTGTATCCGTGTTCTGTATTTGTTCGCTTTCATCCAGGTTATAATACTACTATGTGTATACACATTATAATGCGTTGTTGAAACCGTAACTTTTCAGTATGCAAAAAAAAAGAAGAGCAGACAGCTGCCATGTTTGAGTTTCTGTCGACCACCTGAGCTCCGTTCTGAAGCATTGGAGTCGCTTGAGTTTCAAATGGCATCGGAATCGCTTGCGGATGGCTTCTGCCACAACCGGGCAAATTGGAACCGCTCTCTGCAATTTCAACGCCTCCCTCCGCTGCTCCCATTTGCCTAAAACCCCCTGTACTGGATCGTGATTATTGACCGTGATCTAACTATTTACAGAAAGCCCCTTAAAATAGATTGTGACTATTTTTACATTTAGGCCCCTCAGTTGTGTCCGGCGATGGCGAGGGCCGCCACACCGCGGCGAATGGAGTTCCGCTCCTCCCGATTCCACGCATTATCTCCACCTCCGACGCGTTCCCCACTAGTGTCGTGCCGTTGATTCCTTCTAGTTGGAGTCGACGCATCAGATCCGTCGTCGGCATCTAGTCATCTCACAAGGCTCCGATGAGAACTCCAAATCAAATTAGCTCCCCACTCGTTAGTTTTTAGAGAAGCTGGTTTGTCACTAAAATTTTGCCCTTGCCCAACAAGTCCGAGCACATTGTGAGATCCTATCACCAAAACTATGAAACTATTATGGCTAAACAAGGGCCAAACTGATGGCCCCACAAAATTCTGATGAAAATCACATGGTTCTTTTTCATGCAGCACTCATGTTGTAAGCTCATGGGCTTGTCTCTTGCCAGCCTGAGTTGATAGCTGCACTTAAACTGCATGCTTCTTTGTCTCTCGGCCTATAAATCCGTCAGCTTTAGCACCAGCACTTCATCATTCCATCAGCAATCTTAGACTTCTTTGAACTTTCAGCCATGATCAGTGCCAAGAGACTCGTCCAAATGGCGAAGAAGTGGCAAAGAATGGTTGCCCTCGCAAGAAAGAGGCTGACACCAGCGAAAGAAGCCGAAAAATCTTGATGCACGTCGACATCGGTGGCTGGCAAGGGCCACTGCTGGCGGTTCGAGGTCCCTCTGATGTACCTCGGCACTGCCATCTTTGGTAAGCTCCTAAGGATGTCGGAGGAAGAGTTCGGTTTCGCTGGTGAAGACGGCAGGATCACGCTGCCCTGTGACGCTGCGGCGATGGAGTACATGATGCGTTTGCTTAGGAAAGGGGCCTCTGAAGAGGTTGAAAGGGCGTTCCTAAGCTTCATGGCGTGGCCTTGTCACTATGAGATTGGCTTGGCAGAAACCATGAGAGTTAGTCAATAAATTGCAGTCCCTAGCTTCTGAATATAGGCAATTAGTTTGTTAGATCTGTGGTCGTTTTTTACTTTAGCTCCCTTTTTGTTCATCTTCTTTTATGATGTAAATATTACATGCTACAGATTGGACATGGAATGGAGGTGACAGTTGGGAAAAAAAAAATGAATGACTCTAGTTCTCTGATCTAGGAAGATTGTATACTTCCTAAACTTTTCATAGAACCGTCTGTGTCGTTTTGGTTCATGCAAGTCCAATATTTGGCGCAATGATTCACAACGTCATAATAACACGTGAAACTGGAATTAATATTATGTCATTTGCTTTATTACTTAGTGATTACATCATATTAGCTCTACACGGTAAGAAAGGAGTTGTGTTTGTTTCTTCCTATAACAGAACAACGGGGTGGTGGCGCAGTTGGCTAGCGCGTAGGTCTCATAGCTTGTTGAGTTATCCTGAGGTCGAGAGTTCGAGCCTCTCTCACCCCAAACAAAGTTTGGCCATAGTGATGATGAAATGCTCTTGTGACACATGGGTCGTCACGATCAGTCATCTGCACAGATGATACGAGCCAATCTGAGCTTTGGTGCAAACATTTTTTTTTCTCCCGCTTCAAACTCAAGAATGAATCTGAACCGTTAATATCCTCTGATAGATCTAGCGAACATGGCCCTCGGACAATCCTACTCCGCCGGCCGGTGTCTCAAAAAAAAAAAAAAATCCTACTCCGCCGGCTCAACGGCGATGCCGCCACGCCCCCTCCGCCTCTTCCTCGGGACCCAAGCGCTGGGAGTGGGGACCCCTCTTCTCCGACGAAGCCCCAGCTCCTCCAACCCGCCGCCTCCGCCGCCCCTATGGCTTTGCCGGCCTAGGCTGCCCATCGCCGCATACGCATCCTCCGCTTCCGCGACGCCACGGCAACCTGCCCTTGCAGCAGGGGTGGAGGATGCTGTGGTGGGCTTCGTCACCGGCAAGCGGAAGGCCACCGAGGTAGCCCACGCGTAGGTACTAACACCCGTTGTTGCTTCATCACACTAATCCCTAGTATTCTCTTCCAATGCTTATTAACTACAGTAGTACATGCCTTCTCAAGTTACCCAATTTTAACGCTACATTGCTGAGCTAACAATTTACGAAATGAATTCATTTCCTTTCTATTATGCTTCATTAATCCTACAATTCTGTATGATTAGGGTGTGGACAATTATCGTCCGCAAAGGGGATACAGTTGTTGATGCCACATGCGGGAATGGCAATGATACGCTTGCTTTGCTTAAGATGGTGGCTGATGAAACAGGGCAGGGGCGTGTTTATGGGATGGACATTCAGGATTCAGCAATAGAGAGCACTTCCTCTTTTCTGAAAATGGCGGTTGATGACGTCAATGAGGTTTGCATTTGAAGTGATTTCCTTTTGTGGCATTCTTGGACCTTAGTATTTATATACCTTAGTAATTGTTTCCTTCTCATTACATCTGCTTGTATTGCCACTATATTAATTTTACTTTGCAGAGGGAACTAGTAAAACTATTTCCGGTGTGTCACAGTAGGATGGAGGAGATTGTTCCTAAAGATTCTCCTGTGAGGTGATCATGCTTTTTCAGCTTATTGCTATTCCAAGTTTGTTACTCCCTGCATAGCTGTTATTCAACAAAACAGTATCATGAAATTGAGTAATGTGTGCTGATTTACTACTTTGGCACATTTCCTCTAGGCTTGTAGCATTCAACTTGGGCTACCTCCCAGGAGGAGACAAGACACTAATCACAGTACCTAGGACAACTGACCTTGCATTGCAAGCTGCCAGCAGAATTCTCAGTTCTGGAGGACTCATTAGTGTCCTTGTTTATATTGGGCATCCAGGTGGAAGGTAAACACCAATCACTAATGTTATGCCTCTGCTCCATGTAATGTAATCTCATTCATTGATTGTTGATTGCAAAACTATATAGTAATGGCAACTCGAGATGCTGGACAAGGAATTAGCTGTTTTATTAAGAAACTAAAAAAAATCTCTTTGCTCGTAGTTTGGTACGATTTTGACATGGGCACGGTCATATTGTTTAACAGCACATGAAATTTGATCAAGTACCACTTATAAATGAACTTATTGTTTTTTTTCCCTTTTAGGGATGAACTCGACATTGTCGAATCGTTTGCATCAAGTCTTCCTATTGATACATGGGCGAGCTGCAAACTTCAAATGATCAATAGGCCAATTGCTCCAGTACTCATTCTCCTAAACAAGAAATGATTGCAGTTTCCATAGTGACACATTGTCGGAGCTTTAGCTTTGAGAGACCACAGTTGCCAGTCAAGCTAAACGTCACAATGCAGTAGTAAGGATTCAAGGTTCACCTTGGCATCTGCGCAAGTTTTGGCCAATTCTGGTAGCTGGGTGTGCTGGACATGGGGCTCATACTAGCAATCTGTACAAGCTTCTCATCTCCTGACAGTTGCACAAGTTTATTTAGTCTGGCTTTAGCTGTGGTGTATATTTTTCATAATTGGCTTTGTGATGTGTTGTACTTTTCATGAATCATGAGCCAATACAATACTTGGTTTCCATTATAATTTACAAATCGCAATAAGGGGCACATACATAAAGGCTGCAGCTAGTTCCCACAAGATTAATACTAGTATTCTGCTGTTAGAGACTTGAGGCCACGCCTTCCCAACAGTTAAAACTTAAAAGGGTCACAGCATAGATCGGTTCAGTTGCAATCACCATACAGAACCAGATACACAACTCAAGCTCTGGGGAAATGCTTTTTACAAGGAAAAATGAGGCTGATGATGCGCCTCAGCTACGTTAATCACCTCATGATAAACTCAGTCCAACAAGAACATAGAAAAGTACATTTCCTTGCCATCATAGATTTTCCATTTATTACTTAATACAATATACATCCAAGCACAAATTTAGATTAACAAGGAAGCGGTTGGTGTCAGCCTTCTGACTTAAAGAGGTTGCACGTTGGAAGCAGCTATTGAGTCGATGATCCATGCACTGCTCACAACCTTGCCACCAGAGGCACAGGCCAGAGCCTGAGCATCAGTTTGCCTGCAAGCAGTGTGGATGCTTATCTTGGATTTTGATTTTGCACTGTCTTGATTCTCATCACTGTAGACAATGAGGATCATGGAGCTGTCATCAAGCAACTTCTGCTGGTCTCTTGATACAGGCTTCCGTTGTAAAACAGTTCCACCGGCCGCCACCACAAGGTCTTGCAGGTAGCCTCTGTAGGACTTTGTGTAATCTCCATGAAAGTAGAATTGCATGCCATGGAATAACTTAGGTTGCTGCAGAACCAAATAATGTGATTGTTAGAACTTAGAACATATTCCATGAGCAGAAATGCTGATGCCGCTAGTGCTGATGAGAAACTTTCTTAACCTAGCCTTGTACTGATATTATTGTTCGAGTTGTGACAGTGTAGTTAATACAAAAAAAACTAAATGTGAGTCCTACTCATCAATGGCAAAGAGTGTCACCTTGTTGATTAATCTTTGTCTTCCTAATCTGGGACCCTCATTAGTCCCATGTACATCAATGGTGACTTCGAATTTATGTTCATCAACAGGCTCCATACATTGCATGCAAGTTTTAACCCCTACAATATGAAGTCATTTAGTGAAGAGCTTCGATTTCATGAGTGCAAGCTGGCCTGCACAGATATAAAAATGTTCATTAGGTAGCACAGTGCACTTACAGTCTGTGGAGACAATCCATTTGCCATTCAAGATTGCCATCAAAAACTTCAGTGTGCGCTTGCAAGCACCAGTTGATGCAATGACATGGGTGACACTGGGACTCCAACTTGTTGAAACAGGCACACCAGCTATTTTGGCAAACTCTGACACAATAGTCTGTGAGATTGTTCATCTTGAATTACTTGAAATGGACATTATATAGATGTCGTTAAACGTATCAGGAAAATAAGATGAACATTAGAAATCACCTTTTCAGCTGCAGAAAGGCCTGAACAGCACAGAACCCACTTCTGTGGTGATCCAGATGGCCATGTCCATTTATTACCGTAATCTTGATTAGGTCTTACTTGAGGTGGCCTGAAAAACAGGTAAGCTACAGTAAGAATTCATATTTTTTTGTTAAGATACAGTAAGAAGTCATATATTTGTCAATCTTAGGCTATCAAATTAACATGTCCCCAGTAAGAAGCTCGAAAGATACCTTTTTGGTGTTAAACTCCTTTTAGACTCCTTGCACTCAGCAGTTTCTATGGGCAACTTTGAAGAGTGGTGCAAAGGGCATAGCATCACAAAGTTTTCCTGTCAATAAAAAAACTAAGTCAGCAACGAGGTGATAATTTTGGACTTTGCATAATATCAAGTTATTCTGGTATAGTTTAAAACGCTAGTTTAAGAACATGGTAAAAACACTAGTTTAAGAACATGATACGGACTTACATTATCCCATCTACATTCTGGGATCAATTTAGCACAGGTGACGTGGAAGCTTTTTCGACAAGACATTTCAAAGCATCCAAGTGCAGCGCCTTTAATTCCACAGCAAGCACATCTGATCCTTTTACTTCTAGCCAACTCAGTAGTAAGATTAAACACTGAATCATCTTCGAAGTAGACATCAGGAGCCCTTAGGTGAAATAAAAATCACAAAAGAATTAACCAAATATACAGAAACCAATATGATTCCAGTGTGATCTGGAATAAGAAAGGGTAACATACCACTCCAGGCAGTTCTTGTGAGAATGTATAACATTAGCCCCTCCATTAAATTCTGCAGGCACTTGTTTTCCATTGTGATAGTGGACCATCTCTCCAGAATCCTTCAAGAAAGAGACATTAGGCGTCACTAGTAAGAGGAAGGATTTGGAACTTAAAAAATTAAGCTTTTGCAAACAAATGTGTGTACCTCTGTGATATCACTAGACTGGCAGAAGGCACAGAAAACCTTACAAACTTTATTCTCAAGTTTCTTCATGACAGCATTATGTACACCGCGCGATACTGAGTGCCCTGCTTGTTCCATACGATTTGCACAATCATTTGTAACCGAGACATTCTTTGCTGAATGAACTGCGTGTACTGCTTCATTACTGTGGCATCTTCCAAGTAAAATATTTGGTGTATTTCCCGTGTCCGATCCCTTGCTCGTTTTACTAATACCATTAGAGTATATGGGTCGAATGCAGCCTTTTATGTGTGGCATTTCAATTTCATTTTCAATCTCTGAAATAACCCTTATCTTCTGAGCTATATCGCCCTCAGGCATCCTTCTGATTCGCTTACTTCTTTGTTCAGATTTACTCTCTGCAGCATTAATAGTACTCTTCCCAGATACTTCAAGTTTCCGTCCCCTTTTCTTTCGTTGATTACTTTTTCCCTTTTTCAAGGACTTTTCTGAAAGTTCCTTTTCAGGTGCTTCAACCTCCAAGCCATGTTTGGGAGGGGTAAATGTCTCCATAATTTCATCACTAGTACAAAGATCTCTGTAGCTGTTCATAGAAACCTTGTTTATTCTCTCTTCTGTATTGTTGTTTGTCTGGCATGATTTTGCAACAGCACCTATAGGGGTGTCCGTACATTGTTCATCTGCCTCAGATCCTTTAGCACATAGCCTCCCACGATTGGTCAGTTTTGAATTCTTCCTCTTCATAGCTCTTGCCTTCTCTCTCTTCTGTTCATTCTCTCCCGCATTTACAGCGTGAACTGCATTATTTGCATTATCTAACTTATCAAATGAACCACCAAGTTCCATATCTTCGACGTTATCTTTCTCTGTGATTTGATCTAGTTTATTCTTAAATTTGCCCTGAACAGACAAAGTAGTTTAGTGGCATACATGGAAACTGGAAAAGAAAATACCAAGAGGGGAAGGGGGCTGAAAGTACCCTGTCTCTGTTAGCAAATATACCTGCTTTTTCACTGGAGTAGAACGCAGCTCAGGAGAGCAAGGTCTTTGACTCCATTCAAAGATTTCACTATCGAAGATTTCTGTAACCTTATCTTTGCTCTGCAAGTCAGAGAAATGGTAAGCACAAAATTTCAAGCAGTAAACTGAAATGCAGATATTGTTATCAGAACTTACGTTGGGAGTCATATTGCAAGGGTTTTCATCATCAGAGTCCTTTATATCACTAAAAGTAGGTGCATTGTGACGCAAGGGTGTGTCCAATGATAGAGGTTCACTGAAGGTTTCAGCAGTGCTACCTTCTTCCTCATCCCTTAGCCAAAAAAAGGGTGACAATGAGGGGCTTCCTGGTTGATCAGAAGTCAAAGCTTTATCTGTATCCTCTTCAACATCACCATTCTCTTTATTTTTAGGCTGTTCAGGTTTCATAATCTGTTTGGGCCTTATTGGTGTCTCATACTCAGGAAATGGTGTCACATGTATTCTTTTGTTTGTAGAGATAGATGGCTTTGTAGCAGGATGGGATGCTGATGCTGCAGTAGCCTTGGTTTTCTTAGTTTCCTTCTTGGATGCTACCTTCTTTTTCTGCAACCTTTTAGGCTTGCTGCCACTGTTACCGCCATCCGATCCATCTTCTAGCAAAATAATGACAGTAAGCTCAAGATTTATAAACAATTATTAATTTTCTCTGGAAGTTGATCTTTGTAAAGCCGAGCATCTAAGACAACAACAACAACAACAACAACAACAACATATCCTTTTATCCCAAGCAAGTTGGGGTAGGCTAGAGATGAAAAACCCACAAGTATGCTAATAAAAGATGGCATATCTTTCAGAAGAAAGAGATGCAAACCAATCAGCATAAATGTGTAAGCTCTTGAAAATTGATGCTCCCATCCCATGGCTACATTGCCCATTTACCTGTAACTTTTACCGCAGGAGCCTCCAGTGTTGACATGACACTAGTACCTGCTGCAGCCTCCATACTTTTGAAAACACACACCAAGTTGTCCATGTGAGGTGCTGGACGTATTTCTACAAGTAAAGCCAAACCGTAGGCTGTGAGTTATGCACCAACTACAGGCAAGGGACTACTTCAAGACTTGAAGTAAAAATCCTATGATCTTAGAATTTTATCAAATCACAAAACCAGTGAAGCTTAACAAGGCATTTATGTGTCAGTTCTGACATATTTTACAGTGGATTAGGCATGTCAATTTCTACACAAAACTTTAGGAGAATAGGAGATATAATAATTGCAACAGGTATCCTGCACTAACCCCTTCGGCGGAATGGGACCTTGCACACCGGGCAGGTCGAGGAGGATTTCATCGACTCAATCAAGCAACAGCTGCAAAATTGACGTACAAAGAAAAATTACAGGACCATCCATGGCATCCAGAACAAAATGAAATTGGATTGTTCCAACGGAGGTTTCAGTGGAGAGTAGGGACAGGGGGCTCACTTGCAGAAGATGTGGTTGCAGGTGATTGACACCGCCGATCTGAACAGGCTCAAGCTACCACAATCAAAAGAAGAAAAATCAGCTAATATGCAACAAATCGGAAGTCCCCCCCCCCCCCCCAAAAAAAAAAAAAAAAATGAGAGAATGTGCCCA
>LAPY01000225.1:157830-169172 GCA_000970635.1 Eragrostis tef
GGGGGTCGGGCTGAAATTTACCGATTTTCGTTATATAGCCTTTTTTTTGTCTACTAATTTTTGTAAACCGAGGTTCAAAACACTGATCCACGTTGACAATCTTGACCCACAGCTTGCGCGGCAAATTTCTCTCAATGGATTGTATCTTACTGAAAACAGATAGCACTCCCAAGTCGAACAATTAACTGCAAATATAGAAAGCCATGAGTCCAAAAAGATAAGACCAGAAAAATAAAGGTTTCAAATTAACAAGCTCACAAATCAAATCGCGAATGTACCTAACATATGAAATAAAATTTGGAAACTCCCGTGCAAGTCCTGAACCAACTAAAATGAAAAAGAATGCAAGCAATTCAAAAATTGGAAACTTCTAATTAAGCAAAATCCCCATGAAACTGATTCCATTCAAGTTCCATCGCAAGAAATAAAAAGGGAAAGAAAACACCAAAAACCTTTGGAAGAAAACTCCAAAAGCCAAAACACAAACCCCAGATGTGGGGCCCGCATCTGGGCCTACATCGCAGTCTACAAGAGGGAGCCACCTCGGTCCCGTGTGTGAGCGCACCCCTTCTTCCCCTTCTCGTGCTCCCATGGAGGCCACCCCGATCTCCGTCAAGCCGCCGTCGCCGGCGCCGGTGGCGACCCCGCCCGCAGCTGTAGAGCCCCAGTCCTCGCCGCAGCCCGCCGCCGGAGCTGCGGAGGCGGAGCTGGGCGGCATGAACCAGCTCGCGCTCACTCCTAACGTCAAGCGGTGAGGGTTCGGCCTCCGACCTGGGGGGAACTGACTTTGGTTTGTTGATTTGGGTCGGTTCTGGGGATTTTCGGTCGTCTGATTTGCGGGGTTTCGTGTTTGAGCAGGCAGAAGGTGGAGGAGGCTGCCGATGGGAACGGGTGCAAGCATTGCGCCTGCAAGAAGTCCAAATGCTTGAAGCTGTATGGAACACACCGTCCTTTCGGTTTTGTTCTATTTTGTTGTCCGGTATCACGGTTAAGTCAGCTGTTCCTATGGGGATTCGAATACTTAGGCATTTAATTAGGGAATAGTAGAGAAGGAAATGCTGGGTGCCGTGCGGTTTGCATCCATTTTCGCAGTAGAGAAAGAAGGGTTATTAAGGGGCGATGCTGGTTTAGCTCCTTCTAAAAGGTTTTTACGTAGTTCTCTGGTGGGTGCAGTTGTTTTATCAGGCTGCAACTTGTTTGTCTTGGTAGGCAAACTTTATTTCAGGTGTATGCAAAATTCTTGTGCATAATGACCCCCCTTTACTGGAAAACGTTTCACTCATTTTAGCATTTGTTTGTGCTGTTGTTCAATATTTGATAATTTCAGTGGAGTAAATTGCGTTGAATGATAGAATATCATTTACCTATGTGATCAGCTTACAAGGCTTGCTGTGGAAGTCATTGTATCCCTCTTGAGATGGAAGTAACACGTTCTTATTGTATTGCTCAACTGCAACAAATTGCGTAATTAAAATCTGTTAGGTTAAATGATGTCAAATCTACTTTTTTAGGGTTTATGCACTGGTTTGAGTCATTGATGAAATTGTTAACTTTATGGAACTATAATTAACACTATGTTTCCTTGTGGTATGTTCCTATGCGTCCAATCAATCTTGGGTTGACCCTCCGCCTAGCTTTTCTGGCCTAGGTCACTGATTGGTGGAGCTGGGAGTTGCTTGGGTGGGCGGAACTAAACTGGCAGATTGGAGGTCCTAGCAGCCTCCGCATCCGAGCAATGAGCCTGAAAGTTCGGCCTAGCTGCCACTCCTGGGAACAGAGTTTGCCCATGTTGATGTTTTACTGCTGGGCACCCCTCTTCCTTGCTGTCTCTCTTCCTCATTTCTGCTTGTGCTGTTAAGGGGAGGGCGAAAAGAGGGAAGAGATCAAGGGAAGAACTGAAGATGGGGTGGTGCTGCCTATTTTTGGGTGACGCAGGGAAAGACTTAGGGTTTGGCTTCTACGAGGCCAGATGTTTGTTATTTGGGCCCAACCGCAAGGAGTGAATGAGTGTTGAAGGTGAAACTGGCTGGTGCACGCCCTCAACATTGTAGCCAGAAGCGCATTTGGTTGTGATTCGTGCTGGACGGAGGTGGGATGCCGTTTGCAAGGAACGGCTGGATGTAGTGGGTTCCACCCACGTGCGGTGCGTTCTCCACGAGGCTGTGTTCAGGGAGTGGCACGTGTGGTGCATTCTTCTTCAATGCGAGGTTGCGTTAAGGTAGCAGCAATTGGACGAGGGAGACGAGAGGGAGAGTCCGGCAATCACCGGTGAGGAGGAGATGCACGGCGGGGAAGAGACACACAACGCGGGGGAGCAGGCCGAGGAAGCACAGATCTGCATAGCGGAGCCGCCAGCTAGCCAAAGCAGTGTTGTTACTGCTATGGCAGGGGGCTGCTGCCGGGCGAGCGCCTGCGTCGTGGCGGCAGTGGCCGGGCTAGGAGGTATAGGGATGAAATCGAGCAGCAACGCCTGTGCAGGTCGAGCGGCGGCGATTGAACTGGCCCCTGTTGCCGAAGCTCCAGGTGAAAGGTTAGGTCAAAGAAATACTATGCACGTGGGGGTTGAGAGAGAGAGAGAGAGAGAGAGAGCAGGGGGAGGGGGGCTGAGCTGGGCCAGGACGTCTTTTCTGTAGCCACGCCTGGTGCTGACATGCAGATAAAAATAACAAAAGCTGAAGACTAACTGTGTTAGAGACCAATGTCTGCACGAAATGACGCAAGTGAGATAAGCGGACGGGATGTTGAGGGCACGCGCGGCAGTGGGCGCCGTTTAATTTTCGATTGGTAATAATAGTTGTTACGTAAAGAACTTCGGGTTAATTTCCAGTCCTACTCTGCAGCTTGGTTTCCGTTTTTAGATAATGCGCAGCTTGGTTACCTAATTGTTTCTGATTTGAGGTGTACGAATTTAATTTGGTATCATATTGGGTATTAGTTACTATTTTTATTTCCACCACCTAACTGTTGTCTAGGGGCCCTAGCACTTTGGGTTCAGCACATAGTTACCAGATTTGTAGTTTGTTGGATTGGCGATTCGGGATCGCGGTTCGTACAGAGCGTATAGGAGTATTTTACTGATCTAATAACCATATTATTGTTGATTGCATTTGCAGCTATTGCCCGTGTTTTGCTGCTGGTGGTTATTGCTCTGAAAAGTGTGGATGCCAACCGTGTTTCAACAAAGAAGCTTTTGCAGAAACGGTTCAGAATACCCGCAAGGTGTTACTCTCACGACAGAAGCGTATGTCCCTGAAAATTAATAGGAGATCTGAGGCTAATGCTGAAGCTATGGTTTGTTATCCTAAATCAGTTTAATGATGTCACATTGTTTGAACTTCTGTTTGGTTTGATTATAATTTCCGTACACTGTGATTTAATAGGAAGATGCTCACCATTCTTCATCATCAACTCCACCAAGGCGTGGTTGCAACTGCAAGAAATCCAGTTGTCTAAAGAAATATTGTGATTGCTACCAGGTTTTATCTTGGCTCAAACATGTTCTTAAGGTTTTCATACGATATCAGTATTTACTTATTGTTGTGAACAGGAAGGAACTGGGTGCTCCTTATTTTGCCGCTGTGAAGATTGCCAGAATCCTTTCGGGAAAAATGGTATATTACATTCACGGCCCTTCTACTAAATAATGATTTGTGTGCAATTATCATATACTAAATAATGATTGTTTCTTGGTGCAGAAGGTATAATGGCTGAAGATAGTAAGCGCTATCTATACACAGGTGCAGATTTGGATCATAGCGAGGGTGAACATGAGTTTGTGGTGGAGCGTTCGCCTCGACTACAATCACCTATCTCGAAGGAGTCTTCTTTCCAAACCCCACCTCATCTCAGGGCCTCAAGTAGAGACACACATGTATTCCCACAGGCACTGTCGCAGTGGCAGGCGCTGCCCCGCTCATGGCATTGTTCCAAGAGGAACAACAATGATCGGGTGATTGACGATTCTGGCAACTACAAAAATTCAAGCCATGACTGGGTACTATCAAAGCATGAAGACAGTTACAGCATATCGAAATGCATCCAGATCCTAAACAGCATGGTTGAGCTGTCACTGGTGGAGAAATCAGTTGCACCTGATGTCTTCCTACAACAGGGCAACCGGGAGATTTTTATCTCGCTTGGCGGTGAAGTGCGAGCCCTGTGGTTGAAGCGCCAAATCCAGCACCTGACTTAGGGCATATTTGATAGTTCTGTTTTAAGCAGAGATTGGAGCGAACATTGATTATGGTTTAGACTATGCGTGTCCTGCTGGTCGTTCGGCATGTGTAGGATCGTAGGCTTTTTTTTTCCTGTATACTGAGGTGTATTTTTTGGATTTCCGTTGTGTATCGTCTTTGTAGAGGTAGCAACTGAACCCCCGGTAAACGTTATAATAAAATGAGATTTTGGTTACTGATAGTGTGATATTATGGTTATCCTTGTTTAACTTTTAGTGATTTTTTTCTGCCGGTGCTGCGTACGCCCAGGCTTTACTACATGGTTCAGTTCATTACACAGTTTGGTCAGGCGGAGCTCACTCGAGAAGCGGACGTGTTTCTTTGAGGTGAAACGATTAGCATGGCATAGTGGTCGAAGGCACGCAAAAGGAAACCGAACAGTTTTCTGTGGTGTCTAACAGATTCGAGTTAGCATTCATCGACTAAGATGATATGGCGCATTGTGTTTTCACCTGATCTTTGACCAAGCCATTCGTCCACTTCCATAGGTTCACAATCACATACTTTTGCATCCTGATTTCTGAATGAAATTGAAGTGTATCAAGAATTGTAGAGACATTTCCCTCCAATACAAAGATACGCAGCTCACCTGCGTATTTGAGAAAAAAAAATACATTCCCCCTCAAAGGAAAATATCCCAACACACCCAGACCAGCGAAACAATCTGTTGTGGTTGAAGCGCCAGATCCAGCACCTGACTTAGGGCATATTTGATAGTGCTGTTTTAAGCAGAGATTGGAGCGAACATTGATTATGGTTTAGATTATGCGTGTCCTGCTGGTCATTCGGCATGTGTAGGATCGTAGGCTTTTTTCCTGTATACGGAGGTATATTTTCGGATTTCCATTATGTATCGTCTTTGTAGAGGTAGCAACTGAACACCCGGTAAACGTTATAATAAAATGAGATTTTGGTTACTGATAGTGTGATATTATGGTTATCCTTGTTTAACTTTTAGTGATTTTTTTCTGCCGGTGCTGCGTACGCCCAGGCTTTACTACATGGTTCAGTTCATTACACAGTTTGGTCAGGCGGAGCTCACTCGAGAAGCGGACGTGTTTCTTTGAGGTGAAACGATTAGCATGGCATAGTGGTCGAAGGCACGCAAAAGGAAACCGAACAGTTTTCTGTGGTGTCTAACAGATTCGAGTTAGCATTCATCGACTAAGATGATATGGCGCATTGTGTTTTCACCTGATCTTTGACCAAGCCATTCGTCCACTTCCATAGGTTCACAATCACATACTTTTGCATCCTGATTTCTGAATGAAATTGAAGTGTATCAAGAATTGTAGAGACATTTCCCTCCAATACAAAGATACGCAGCTCACCTGCGTATTTGAGAAAAAAAAATACATTCCCCCTCAAAGGAAAATATCCCAACACACCCAGACCAGCGAAACAATCTGAGTATGCAGTAAGCACACTACTGGTTACACCAAACGAGCAGCATGGCATCTCGTTGCAGATTTACTAATAATAGGGAAGCACTCCTAGTGCAGACACTGCAGCCCTCCAGGTATTCAAGACTTCTAACTGCCGACGGGGAAAAGTCAAATCAGAAACAAGCAGCACAAGCATCACCATGTAACCAAGAACTATATGAAAATAGCATACCTATGTGTGTAGCTGAAGCGCTTTAGCTAGGTCACAATTTCAAATATGTTATGGCTGATTAACAAACTTTAGCAGTTGAGAGTTTTCTGATACACAACCTGCACTCAGTCAAGAAGGCATTATTAGTGGACATTTTTCTACGCAACCAAAAACCACTTATAAATATAAAAGATCAGGAAAAGTAGAAACATACTGAGGTTGAAGTCTTCAGCAGCTCCCTAATGGCCATTGTAGCATAAGATGATGCTGGCAAAGTAAATGCTAATTTTATAGCCAATTTTCTTGGTACTGTATCTAGGTTGCTAATAGGCTTATTTTCTGTGAAGCTACTTCCGTTAGTTGGCACGGAGGCATCTGAAGGCTTTTCCAACTTATCCTCTGACTGGTGACCAGAAACTCCACTAGAAACTAGTTCATTTGCCTCTTTGGGCTTGGTTCTGGACAGAATATCCAGATCAGTTTCTGCTAAAGATGAACTGTCATCCGTGTAATTCAAGAGTTCCCTGCATCATATCAAAACATTTTAGCAGAAGTACCAGGCAAAAGTACCATGGAACCAAAAGTTTTTTTAAAAAAGAGTTTTGATTGTTGGGTGTGGTAAAAAAGAGATGGTAGATTTACACATACCACTCAAAATCAATAGGCCTCTGGAACACCCGACGGTAACCTCCTTTCATGTTTGTAATCGAGAGTTCCCTTAAAAATGATGATTCCATTAAAGACAAGGCATATCAATTAGGATATGATTTTGCTGGACTTAAGAAGCAAATCAGTGTATATAAAGGAACTCACTTGACACCATGAGCATTCTCCGTCAAGCTGATGCCATCCTGAGACATGAAAGTCAAATTTAAATTATTTTCATCAGTGTTGTCCATTACTTTCACTTAAAACATGATGCGTGAATCTTAACAAAGTTCCTAATTAACTTGCCAAGTAAAAAACACAAACAAATAACAATTCATCAGCCTGCTATCAATACAAATTAAAACAATAAATTTCTAACGATTGAAGATCCACATCTTAACAAATTTTGAGATAGATAATAAAATCAACAAAATCATAATGATTAGGTGTGATGGTCACTTATTAAAGTACTCCCTCTGTCCAAAAATATAGGGACATTCTAGTTTTGTCCTAAGTCAGATTTTTCTAACTTTGACCAACAATATTTATAAGTATATGTTGTTTCAAACTAAAAGAGTTATATCGTATGAAAGCCCATTTAATGATGAATCTAGTAAACACATTTTCATGATGTCAATCTTTATAGTTTTTTTTGTTATGGAGAGTCAAAGTTAGATAAGTTTGACTTAGAACAAAACTAGAATGTCCCTATATTTATGGACGGAGGGAGTAGTAAAGAGTCTATACACAATTAAAAAGGGGAAAACCGAAATAATTATTCCACACTTGACATAGTTTGAACGGTAGTTTGGACATTGGATATGTAATAGACCACATCTACCAGAAGCATGACACGTTCATAAAAAAGCACTGCACAGATTTCATTTGTAAAAAATAAGAAATCCAAACAAGCTACTGAAACTACTAAATACGCACAGTAGTGTTACCTTTCTAGCCAAGTCATGGTATATCTCAGCAACTTCATT
Organism: Eragrostis tef; assembly: GCA_000970635.1. Lineage (NCBI taxonomy): Eukaryota > Viridiplantae > Streptophyta > Magnoliopsida > Poales > Poaceae > Eragrostis > Eragrostis tef. Next base: position 165,296 of record LAPY01000225.1, read on the forward strand.
CCCAGGAAACAATGCTTGTGAACTGCATTCTAAAATGAATAAGCATAAATAAAAATTAAAAGTACACCTACAAGGAAGTGGTAATTACCCAGGCAAAGGAAGGACAACATCATCAAATGTGTACGTCCCCTTTAACAAGTCCTCAGAATCAACTGTCTACAAAAGAAATAAACGGTAGATGATTAGGATCTTTAGAAAGGAGTTTATTGTGTATGAACATCCCACATATCAGTAGCAAACCTTCACTGATTGGATAGTTTCTTCTGGTTGTGATACAGAACATAGATCAACCTCAGATGAATTTGTATGTCCATCATCAGCTTCTGAAGTATCATCTAACGAAGTTGCTTCTCCAGGTGTGCATTCCTTGTCATAAACTAAATCACCTTCTACAACCTTGGAAATTCCTGTTAAATTAATAGTTAGCATATGGAGAAGGATGAACATGGTTCGGTAAACACTATTGCATGATCGCAAAGTTTGCCATAAAAGACACAAGAAATAATCCGCACCAATCAGAAAATGCTGTTATGTAATAATTTTACTAAAACTTTTGGTAGAAGAAAGGATGAAGTAGACTGACCATACTTTTGCACCCTCATACTGGCAGCATGGTTCCACAGGTAACTTTGATAGCTATGTACATACCTACACAGAATATACAGTAAAACTCAATTGGTGGAACACTGGCATCACAATGTACAGTTAATATGAGACAACACCAGCTACAGACTTGCCAGCACAACATCGTTGGATATAATGTAGGCATTGCTGCACTGCTACATAATGCAAGATAAATGTACTACACGTGTGAGCTGTGATGCAATGACTTGACAGTTGACAGAACTAACAAAGAAATGGATCATGTGAAGACAAAGTTGGACACACAGCTATAACTGTTATTAGAGTCGGAGACACGGTTTAAGCACAGGAAGTCAAGAACAACATTTACTAAACTCCTAAGAAGAAAAACACCACATTACAAAGGCAACAACAACAACAAAGCTTTCTTGTCCCATGCAAGTAGAGGTAGGCAGTATGATTCTTGATGCTCTAAATGATGTATAATTTGCAGATTGATGAACATTGAGAGACATGGAATAAAAACTTGGTAACATACATCAATCGTAATGTTCTTGGTATGCCCTTTAGTGCTTGTAGATAGTTACCAGGGCATTTCTTCAAACATTGAAGCTGGAAAACAGAAACAGGAAAATGGTACAAATGCACAAAGCAATATGATTTACATAAAGTAGGTAGAATTGAAAGGCCACAATTATTCAGTAATGTCACAACGTGCCAAAAAAAAAACTACACTTACAATAGCCCTCTCAGCTACAAGATGTCGAGGGAAGTTCCTCAGTGCCTTATCAATGTCACCATGTTCCTTGTAATGTTTGCGTACCTCATTTATGTCATCACGCTGTTCGGAGTACTAAGTTATGCCTAACAAATGTTGGCAGAAAGTAACAAGCAATTCATACGTGGATGCAAATAAAATATTTGTAGGATATCTCCTTCTCTTGGATCAAGAATCAAGCTAACAGCACTCTTCCATTCTCCTCTAAGCAAAGCAGCACCAACAAGGTGTGTTGGTACTGAACCACTTCCAAAACGCTAAGCAGATGAAATAGAGAAAGGTCAGGTTCTGAATAAGGAGATATGTTTTCAAGCATGAGCAAATGGTGCCAAAATATACCTGCAAACCATAGTAGTTAATAAACCCGTTCTTCCCTAAACCATCAACAGCAGTCTTTATTATGTCTTCAGATTCTGCAACGACACCCCTGAAAAAATGCAGGGAAGTATGAGCTCCGATTGTTGATGTTTTATTCAAAAGGGTCAGACTAATATATAAATAAAGTAATCCAGTTTAGATTCTTGTGTTTGTTCTAAGAAAAGAAAGAAAATTGGGAAAAAGAAATAGTTTTCTTTTATTTATTGAAACATGCTTGTTGATTCCTACCACTTAATTTATTGTACCTTCCCAGAGTTCCCTCTCCGGGAATTTGGTTTTAATTATTCCTGTATATTACTTTTTTATCCTTTTAATTGATGGTCTTTATTTTATTGGAAATCGTGTAAAGATTATTTGGATTTAATACAGCTACTTGTGCAAGCATTTTACGATTAAGAATCAATTCCCTTTTGTACAGATTGCGTATTAATTTACTGTAACAATCGAATTATATATGTGTGTTGCTGTGTTTATCCGAGTGATCCACAGACGACGGAAATCCCTCTTTTGCCTGCCTCTATCTCGATGAGAAGAAACACCATTAGATGAAGTCTTAAATAAGCCCCTCTAAAGTTTGAGGCAAATGAACGCATTTTTTTCGTCGTCTCCGAACTAACATATCCTTGTGGAATTCTGGTCACTGAATCAAATTAACCTTAATGAATAACTAATATTTCTCTTCTTTTAACCGCTCCTTTTCTATTAATAACAAAACAGATTATTCCGATATATAAAATATTAATTCCAATGGCTTTTGCTACTATATCCTTCCCAGCCACGATGTTCTCCATTTTCTCTGTTCTCCTAAAGAGAAAAGATACAAGGTCTGGAGCATATATATGGACTGAAGCACCAGAGGAAGCAGCAAAGGTCACAAGCGCACGCAACGTTATGCAGTAATGCTAAAAATACACTACTATAAACATGATCCAACGTTTATTTGTAGCATGGATATATGCTTCTTAGAATTTGCAAACATTCATATCAAGCAATGAGCAACTTAGTATCAGCAAAATATTGTAGTCATTAAACTAAAAAAAAAAAGACTATACTTCTAGGATCAACAAAAGAAACAATACCTCAGGGTAATTGTAAATCTATTTCCCATGAGTTGACCAAGAACAAGTCCCTCCTTCACATAGCTAGAAACAATTAGTTAGTTGCAGAAGCATCAGCATTATAGGAAAACTATGTCAAGGTTATAAATACAAGAGATACTGAATTTGATCATGTACCAGAAATTTCCAACTTTAATCCCAAATAGCCGATTATTAAGAGCAGCTAATTTATTGGCTTGCACCTTGAAAACCGTAACCTAATGCAAAAACAGAGAAGAATCTGTTGAGGCTTACCAATTAGGGGGGAAAAAACTATTATGCAAAGTATGAAAAGAAATAACCAAATATCTCAGATCAAAAGAAAATTAGAGAGATCATTTATAAAAACATGCAAATTGAAAGGTTAACAAGCAGCTCTGGACCAGCGAAGCTATCTGGCAATATCTTACAGTTTATAACACCATATTCGGTCTGAGGCATCAATAAAAACCAACGAAATAATTCCTTCCATTTTCTATGCCATATCTTACCGATATCGGACTAAATGGTTCATTAGAAAAAAAAGGCTAAAATAAAAGAAGTGATAATGTGCCATCATAAACTTGAAGAATGCATACCTGTTGTGTAGTAACAGCACGTTTATCCTTTGTCCCTGCAAACCCAAATGAACGCGACTGTGGAAGGTATGGCGAGTGATCAATATTCAGTAACAATGGAAGCAATGCCAATTCAGCTATCCAAGGCATAAATCTAAAAAATGACGCTAAGAAACAGTATCCAAAATATACCTGAAGTCCTAACATTTTTCCTATCACACCTAATGCTTCTTGTGTGTCCTTGTTCTCTTTGTAAAGGTGAAACCTGATCAAAACCCACAATGGTAATTCGAGTTACAACCCTAGCTAGCAGCATAACTATACATTAATTCCCAACTATAATGTAAACTTGAGGAGATACTTTAGATGTGTTTCCCAGTATGAACAAATAGAATTCCCTACAACAGAAATAACAGTTAATCAAAAGCATGAAGTGATCAAACAAAACAGGATGCCGACCTGAGGAACTTTCCAACATCATTCGA
>LAPY01000225.1:203713-225869 GCA_000970635.1 Eragrostis tef
GAAAAACAAATCTCAAGTTCACATTCCGTATAAATGTAAAATTACATGTAAATCGCGATCAGAAGAGGTACTTGGACAGCACGTACTTGGGGGCAGGCCTCTTGTCCCCGAGCCAGTGCTGCATGTGCACGCCGAGGGCGTCCAGGTGCTGCCCGCTCCGGCCGTGGAACCCGACCACCTTCCCTTCCGTTGTCGCCGACGAGAAGAAGGCGCCGGCCTCGTCGCCGAATGGCCCGTACTTGCCTCGGTTGGTGATGAACGTGAGCGACCTCAGGACACGGGGCCCTTCCCCCCTGTTGGTGTTGTAGTAGCCGTACACGCAGGTCAGCGCCTCCTGGGGATAGTCAAGCTTAACCTGCAAATGCATTCGGAGAAAGAAGATGTCAATACAATCTGCTGAAGAAATGTTTCCTCAGCGGACTGACGAACTTGGTTTGGCACTCACCCTGTGGGTTATGTGTCCACTGTTCCCATGCCTTGCAGACCAGATGGAGTGGCCACCCCTGTCGTATTCAATCTGAATCGAACCGATGAAAGCGCCTCTCATGATGTAAATCTGTTTCACCCCGGTGTAGACGCCGTCATCCCACGGCCGGCCTCCCTCCCCGCCCCACGGCCCTGGTCCCATCGGAACCGGTTCTTTCACCATGCCATAAGCAACCTGCAGAATTTTTCAAACGCATCCTTAAGCAGCGGCATATTACAAATGGTTGCATGATTCTGTATCAAGATTCGGAGAAGAGAATGTTAGTTACCTCATTGTCTGAATCACTCTGCGCTTGAGCAAGCATGTTGTAATGCAAAGATGGGCTCGTCGTGGCCTTTGGTCTACTACTATAGCGTTGTGGTGCCACCTTACCTTCCTGAACATGAACTCCAATGCCATCGATGTACCAGCCCTCCCTGCCATGAAACCCTACTATCCTTCCATTGGTGAAATTGGTCGAGAAGTATGTGCCACACTCATCCCCATACGGTCCGTATGTTCGTTTGTTCGTGTGGAACGTGAGTGATCTAATCACGGTTGGGCCCATGATTATTGCTGAACCGTAGAACCCAGTAATATGCGTCAACACCTCTGATGGAAAATCAAAAACTATCTGCAAATTGCAAAATAAAAGTTTCAGATCATCGAATCCAAGCCTAAACGTTACTTATCGGCAAAGAACTGAAACTGCCGTGACAGTACCTTGTCAGATGGGACCCCTCCACTGAATCCATGTTTGTTGCCCCACACTGCCTGCCCGTTTCGATCATAAAGCACCTTCATAGAAGAAATGCCCACTGCTCGTGTCAAATTGATCTGCCACACACCAGTGTAGACGCCATCATCAAAGATGGTGCCACCACTTCCACCCCAGGGACCATACATATGAGGGCCAGCTGCAGCTCCTCTATCTCCGTAGTAACTAGGGAAAGAAACCATCTGTGAAACAAAATACAGAATTTAGGTGGCACAATTATCAGATAAGACAGTGCATGGGCATCAGAAATTCAGAAGGCAAATGTGGTAGGCTAGTTTGTGACACCTTATTCTGTAAAGCTCCATCAGTGTAGTCTGGGGATGGACTCGTATATTGCTGCTTGGGCTGATGGCTAGCATACACGCTGTAACTGTCACCTCTGTCTTGCACAGCGAGGAACATGTTGTCATATCCAGCACCAGAGCTATAGCCATTTCTACCATATCCACTTGGGACTGGGAGAGTCTTAGGTGAGGCTGGTCGATTCAATGGATTTAGAAAATGCACTTGCTTCAGATAGAAACCTATTGAGTTGAGATACGACCCGGAACGTCCATGAAATCCAATAATCTTGCCACTGCTCACTGGAAGGGAGAAAGGTGTCCCTTCTTCAGTGCCGAAAGGCCCATACTTGGACCGGTTGCTCTGAAATGCCAGTGATCTTATGATAACCGGAGTCCCACAGACGGACCCATAATAGCCACTTACAGACACAAGGGCTTCATCAGGAAAATCTAGCTTCACCTGCAGATGACATTAAGCATTAAGATATTTGTGCAGAAAACATAAACCGTTTTGACGTTCTGAACAATAGCGATATAGATGAACTAATCTAAGGTAGAATAGTGATACAATTAGGTTAGCTGTGTCGGAATTCAGTGCAAGTTCAGAGAACCATATTGACAAATTGGCAAATGTTCTCAAACTAAACCACAATTCAGAGCAGTGCCTTCCTTTTAGGGGAGTTTCACAATCATGCTAGAAAAACTGCAAAAGCTTCAGTGAGGATTCAGTAAACAAAACCTTATCAGTATCCGAGCCTCCGTCAGTACCACCGTGCGTCTCTGACCAGACAGAGCTTCCTTTCAAGTCATACTCAATCCTAATCGAGTCAATAGCTGCACCATGAGAGATCACAATCTGGCGTATTGTGGAGTACACGCCGTCATCCCAAGGGTATCCTCCTGTTCCTCCCCAAGGTCCAACCACTATGGGGCTTTTCCCATTAATGGTTTTGAAGCTCTAGAAGACATAAAGCACAAAAAAATTTGGGAGAATGATAACAGAAATTTAAATTCCACTAGTGATTATCTGACATAAAAAAATATTGTGACTTCATGAATTGAGAGAATGATAACAGAAATTTAAATTCTACTAGTGATTATCTGACATAAAAAATACTGTGACTTCATTTTGCCCCTAGTCAAAACAAAGCACATACCAAAGTCTCTTAGCAATCTATGCGGGGAAGGAAATATGAGAAATTGTTTTGGATTCTAAAATCCCTGATTAGGGAAAGAGTTTAAATTGTTCAATACTACATTTGCGATGCGCTGTTGCGGTCTCATAAATTGGTCCTATTCTGGGCAATCCCAGGCCAGCATTTCTGAAGGTACTATGCATACTTAGAAGCTCATTTCCCCAATGTCCACCCACATATTTTCAAGAAAATAAGCACGCAAATATGCATTTGAGTTCACAAACAAACAAAGAATGTACCATTTTTTGCCTTGAAACAATTGAGAGATAAATGGAATGGAACCGAGGCCGCCTGCTACTGCTCCTCTGCTACAAGTATTGAAGTATGAGCTAATTAAGACAGGAAGAGAGGCCCACCTGCCAATTTATAGAATGGCTAGAACGAAAGATGCCGAGCAAATCAGCAACTGGTTGCAAGCAGGCATCGCGTTAATGGTTGAGGAGACCTGAAAGCAACCAAGGGAACTTGATTCTCTGACCTACTGGAGCCAATTCATGCACAAAGGAAATATGATGTGATCCACCGTTTTTCCAGCCCCTCATCTTCGCCTTTTTTGTTTGTCCTGATCTCCGGTCCCTTACCTCACCGACTTTGCATGATTCCCTGCGTTAGCGATGCACAATTAAAGACAGGAAAAATATTTTAAAATATCATTTCTGCAATAGAAAGTTGTTTCACTCATTTTCTGCGTGTTTAGGTATGTGTGGATGGAGTTCACCTGGCAGAGTTGATACGCCGGGTTTGTGATTCCAGCTTCCAGATGGGGAATTATATTAACTCTGCAATAAAATGTTGCTTTCCTCGTTATTCTGGGTGCTGGATGTGTGGGTGTTCACCTGGCTGGCTGAAATAATTTGCAGGGTTCGTGATTCGAGCTTCTAGATGGGTCATAGGTGTTTCTTGCTACCAGTTTACCAGGGTCTTTCTTGTCCACCAGTCTACCGCACAGAGAACTGAACAAATGAAATGAAATTCCTGAATCCTACTGTAGCTGTTGCATCAATCCGGATTCCTTCACCTTTCGAAGCGACGAGGAGCTCGACGCCATCACTGGCTTTCCACGCGGAAACGAAAACGAATTTGGAGGGTTCGTTTTTTCACTCACCTCGCCTTGATGAACTGGAGGCCGCTTGAGTCGTGCGGCGACGAGCGAAGCGAACCGCGGCGACTGTCCGCGAGCCCTAATCGAGGGATGTCCATTGGTCACCTCACCAATCGTGGCTGGGCTGGGTTCGCCAGATCCATCGCCATCAAGGTTTCGGCGGCATCCGAATCAATAGATTTCATTTCCCCACCTCGATGCGGCGAAGGCGCGTTCGCCGGTTTTCGCCGACGTGGGGCAGCGGCAACACCCACATGCTTCTCCCTCCGGGCGGCCAAATAAATGGTTGCAATGCATCGTTGCACGGCGAAGGATAGTACCATACCATGGTGCCCAAGTCAAGTCAACATAGAGCCATCGGCTGGAGTAGACTAACGTGGAGGTGCTGGCAGCATAGCATCCGTAGAAATGACATTTGTTGACATGGTAACTTCATTTGCTGACACTTCTGTAACATGATGATCACAAGAATGGGACAAGCACAATTCATGCAAATCTTTATTATTAGGCTTGGTCCTCAACTGTGGTACAATTTCTGTGTAACAACTCATCCGTGCAGCTGCTCTCTAAATACAGTGTAGACTGATCTCCATGTACAATCATAAGATTTCACACCAGAGTGTGTTCAACAATACAATGCAAATCAAATCAGGTCACCTCTGTGCAAGAGAGCCCGTGTAGAGCTAGAGCAGATAAGAAGGCGACAGGCAGGGCACTTGAAAGAAGGCACCTAGCAGATGGCCCAACGGCTAGCGCTTCACGCACATATCTGTATTGTTGGAGTGACAGACGATGGTCAGCGAATATAAGGCAGATTACACTGGGATAATGATGTCGAAGCTAAATGTGCACTAGAGCAAGTTTCTTACCTTCATTCTGTAACGATTATATGCTCATTGATCCATCAGTTCCAGCAAACCACTCCATGAGGGAACTTTAGAGAAAGACTGCTTCCTCCTGGTTCCCTCTATACCAGAAAAGTTGCCATTGGCCTGAACAATAAGAAGTAAAATACTCAGTTTAGTGGACTTTTTAAATGATTCTACTCAGTAACTCCTACTCCCTAAACTCTAACAGTAACTATCACAACTGAATATAAAAAAGTAAAAAAATTAAGTGTTAGTTTGGGACAATCCCAACCAAAATTCGAGGCCGGTCAGTCATGAATCACAAATGTGAATAAAGCTCAAATGAGGAACCCATGAAAACATACTGTATTATGTACCTTTAAGCACTGACCACGAGCTGTATCACAAATAGGATAGTCATGGGGGCAGCAATAACGGTTATCCTTGCAGCAAACTGCATTATCAAGTTCGCAACAGCTCCAAGAAAGGCAGAATCCCAAGACACGCCAGGAGCAGCAACAGGTGGATCCTGCAGGGCAGGAGGTAAGGGCGCTGCATTTGGTTGGACTTGGGCCTGGTGAAGGAGGAGGATTCGGACTTGTTTTTGTCGGGAACGACGCCATCTGGTTTATACCGCAGACACCATCCGAATTGCCTGTGTTTCTACGCATATGCATGTAGCCCTTCATACCCCACCGTTCGCCCCAAGAATTTTTCACAATCCAGTAATCCTTGCCACCTTCAGAACCATAACCCACGATTAACACAGCATGATCAAGAGATGTTGGACATGGACCGTCAAAGATACCCTGCAAAAGAAAATATTAGAAGAAAGAATAAGGATTGATCACTGTTGTTTTAAACTTAGTGACAGGACAACACGATCATGTATATATACCTGCGAGTAAAGCTGAAATGCTCTAGCGCTGCCACATATTCCTACGCTAACAGGTTGCTGGGCAACAGCTTTGAGTAACGAGTCTTCATTGTTGGAAGGTACATCAGTGTAACCATCAATTGTTACAACACGCCTTTTGAGCTGCAACATAAGCAAATAAATCGTATAAACATGGCACAGTAAAACACATATAAATTCATGAAAGTTATTTTCTGCACCTCCATGTTACCTTGTTCTTATTACATGTTCCGTCTGTTTGGCGAAAGGGGTAATCTTCCTCTGTATCAATTCCACCATTTTTAATCACGAACTTAAAAGCATAATCCATAAGGCCACCATTACAGCCTTGATTATAGGATCTGTCACAGTCTATTAGTTCCTGTTCAGAAAGGCTGCTCAGAGAGCCTGTCTTGATTTTGTTTATTCCTTCCATAGCACCTGTGGCGGAAAAGCTCCAACAAGCTCCTGAAAAGCATCCAAGGCCACATTAATTGGAAGTGCTAGTGTAGTCTAGGCACTGGTAACGGATAGCACCAATAGTTTAAAAGTGAATTATCATTTAAGTTCTTCGACAAAAAGGAAACAAAAAAACTAGATACAAATCCAGAGACAGACTGGAAACTAATCAAGTTGCCAAGCGTCACTCACTCTTGGCTGGTCCTACTCTTGCCTAATAAAACAAAACTTCTGTGAAGGTTCAAGGTGGCTCTCATAAATATTTGCACCTTTCCAAAATTTACATATGTATGCACTATAATATAATCCAACCTAGACACTGGATCTATGGAGACGGAGTACATTATATATTGAAAACATGTGCATCCGATTCAACAAAAACAAGCTAAATCAAGTTTTAGTTTAACATCCAAGCCAATAGACGTTTAATTTGACATCTCATCGGGCCACAATGAACAATAATCTTATATGAAACTAGAGATACTGCTCTTGATCTCTGTTCTATCCTATTGTCAGTATAGGCAGGTCAAACTCAACTCACTACACTATCTTCAAGCACAGCAAAGTTTTATAGACTTTGGATCTACTGCTGGCCTGGGAAGAGCTCAATGACTAAAAGGCAATAGCTAGTATCAGGAACGGTCAAACTGAAGTTATCTCACTGTATCCTTGAGTGACCATGAGCTACCATTTTGATATCCTCACAGCAGAGCAGAGCAGAGCAGGCCGCCAGAACACCAAATCCGTAATGGGAAGGAAATGAATTTCGCTCACCGCAGCTGCCCTGGTCCTTGACCTTGGTGACGGCGCCTTTGTCCCTCCAGTCAACAGCATCGGGGACCGCGCCAACGCCGCCTTGGAGTCCCCAGTACGGCGCGCCGGTCCGAAGCGCCGCCGCGCCATCGACGGTGAGGCGGCCGAGGCGCGCGGCGCGGAACTCGTGGTGCGTGAGGTCGGCGAAGGCGTTGAGCGCGAGTGTGTAGGACCTGGAGGCGTTGGCTTGGGCGTTGTGCGCCGCCACGAAGGCGGCGTTGTCCGCGAAGACCGCGAAGCGCGCGGCGCGCTCCTCGGGCGTGGCGTAGGCCCGGCCGTGCTCCGCGCACCATGCGTCGAACAGCGCCGACAGGTCCCCACCGCTGCTGGTGGAGGAGGAAGCGGAGAGCAGCCGCAGCAGCAGCAGCAGCAGGGGAAGGTAGGAGACGGAGGGGGACATTTTGGTCAAGAGAGAAGCTCAGAGCAGCAGCGTGTAGATTTGGCGAGAAGGGGGAAGAAGACGAGATCGTTTTGCCCAGGCCAACTCGATCAGCATTTTAATCCATGGATTTGGAGGAGTTGACGATGATCCATGGACAAGGATGGACAGGGATTGGATTGGTTGGTCGAGGAGGCATGTGACACACGTGTGACGAACAGAGCCGGGTAGGTTGGATCGATGGACCTATTTTGTTTAGGACGCTCGGATTCATCGTCTGATGGGGTGACTCGACTCCTTGTCATTTTCACGCACAAGGAACGGCTTAGCAAGCGAGAATTTTCACGAGATTGAGATTATTTCAGCTGCACTGTGTCGGGAAAAGGAAATAATCTCAATTGACTGCATCTTATTTATTCGCTGGGCTACTATATTTCGACAGCCCACCAGACAAGACAGACGGTCCAGCTAACCTTCCGGCCCAGCCGGTCTCAGGACCAAATCTGAAATTGTCCCCAGAAAAGGAAAAAAGATGACAAGTTCGCCGCTTCATTTTGATTCAGGTGTACACACACCATCTGAACAACTGACATTCCCAGTTCAAAAAAAAAAACCCGGACATTCCTGACATTCCTCAAGTACGTACAACCGATAACTGACACCTTCTTTACGCCCCCACCAGAATCAACATCCAGCTTCTTTTCTGAACAGTAATCACCTTTTCCTATCTCCCAGGACTTCTAGATAGCAGTCGATTGTCACTCCTTCAAACATTACGACCTCTATAGCTCGTCCTGAAAATGCACCAAATTAAACAATCATACGTCAGCCAGCTGTATCTTATGGGCCAGAATAACAAATAAAATGACTTGTGACTTACATGGTAGTCATATCTCCTATAACGCTGCAAATGCACAAGGAAAGAAGATGTCAGCTTATGGTTGATATGAAGAGGTTACAACACCATCATTTTCACCCAAATAAAAAAAAAAACTATGCATCATCATTTGTGTTAAATACACAATAAAACTATGACCACCTTGCACAGATTTTCTCTAATTTTTACCAGAGATAGATGCCTATAATGTTTCCAATGGTTTGCTCATGTCTATTGCTTCTTCCTATTATTAGTTCATTCTTCATAAATGACATTTTACTGGAAAGCGTAAGAAGCTAAAGCTTGAAACTTTTAGCAGGTAATCCTTAAGAAGGCTACAGATAAATTAAGATAGTCAAATGAGAATGAACTTGAAACTAAAGGAGAATTCCCTATGTGACACGAACAACACCCAGCTGGAAAAAAGGAATCCAACATGAGACAGAGAGAAAAACCGTACGTCTCTATATTTATCCCTGTAACGGTCCCTGCCACGGTTTCGATCCCTCTCACGCCTTCGTTTTTCCCCTTCCTCCCTTGCCCGCCGCGCTTCCTGTGAACAAGAAAGTCCTGTTACCTCCTACTACTACTTAAAATGATGAACAGACATAATGGAAGGGGAAAAGTTAAGCTTCCATGCTCTAACCTCTTCTTCTCTAGCCTTCCTCCGCCTTTCAGCTCCTTCGAAGGCCTCCTTCTCAGCCTGCATCACAGAAATAAACTGATAAACGGGTCTTGGTGGGTAGGCAGCATCAACTTAACAAGCATGTCGTGTGTCTACCTCCTTATTCGCACCAAAAAATTCGTCAACAACATGTCTTGCATAGTCAGGGTCATCGCAGATCAAAATGTTGTCAAAAACTGAGCCGGCTTTCACCTGTATAAATTCAGTTAGGATTTAAGTCAACTGATAGAACCAATAATTATTATGGAGAACACATATTTGATCAACTTCTGTGTTTGTTACCTGCCACACTTCAATTCCCACATACTGCAAAGGTTTCAGAACATACAGGTCTGGATCATCCTCAAACTCTGCAAAAGATAGTTCATTCAGAACTCAACGCTGTAATGGGCAATGGTTCAATTCGAATTCAGATTTGCAATAACATTACTATTTGGATAAGTACATAAATTTGGGCATGTTTCACTTATAACCCTTTCAGTTAAAATTCAGATATAAAATAAAACAATTGGTATGCTTAGTATGTGGAACTGTCATACAAGAAACAATAGACACAATCTGCGTGAGAATACCGATAACACTGTACAGCACAGGCAAAAGTTCACATCTACGTTTCTCACCTGGATTATCAATCCATGGGGTCTTCCACTTTCCTTTGTAGTTAGGGTTTTTAATTTTCTGAGAGCAGAAGCAGGTGAGTACATAATTGTTCAACGAAATAAAAGGACATGAAAACATTAACCAGCCAACAAAACACACCTTGCGCTTCCATGGTCCCCTGTATTCTGGATTTGGTATCATCCGGGGCTTCCATATACCATCATCGTCGTCGTCCCATGACTCTGGCTGTTTAGAGTGGAATTCAAAAAAATGTCATCCATGCATTCTATCTATAAATTACAATACAAATGCATAAAACTACTTGAGAAATGTTTCTTTAGTCATTCTGCCTTAGAAATTGCTATCACCCTGTCAACAACTAGATAAACTACAATCTTAGAAATAAGCAGATGTATCAATCTTGAATATGTGAAATGGAACATTTATCTCTACTCATTTGCTTTTTAATATACACAAAAAGGTGCAAGTTTTTTACATGGAAATTGAAATCGATCAGGCATTCTAAAGAATGGGCATGGCAATGAAATAGTTAAGAATTAAATGCATGCACTGTAAGTACGTGAAAACCGATAAGTACATACCTTCTTGTCATTTGGATCAGGTATGTCTTTGGGAATTGAATCATATCCCTGGTGAGAGAAGCGCGGATAGACTATTACACATAATTACTAATCTAGAAAATTGGTTCACAACAGGAAGTATGACAAAGCAGACCTCTGGTTTAACTTGATCAGGGTCTTCAATATATTCCTTGTCATCCCAATCTTTTGGCTGCAAGAAAACACATGTATACGAAATTGAGACAATGAGTTCTTGAAAGTTTTCAGTATAAAACTGATTTGGTCAAGCAAGAAAATCCCATACCTTTTTTGCGTTAGTATCTTTGATCTTACGAGGAGGGAGGATGTCCCAATCTGTGTACATACTCCCAAATTCTCTTTCCCGGTTGTCTACAAGAAGGCTATAAGAGGCATCTGGCCTAAGTATAAATGTGTAAAAGTGTGTTAACTTGTCAGTTTCACATTTCAGATCTTTCTTGATAGGGTAGTTTTGCCCTTGGTAAGAAAGTATAAGGTGTAGCTTCTTTGTCTGATCGCCACATATATCAGGCCCAAACATGAAACTGCATGGGTAAACATACAAGAGTTAGTAGATTATTTTTCGTAGTATGTACACCAATATAGTTAGTAGATGATATTCAGTAGACAATGCAACAGACTGAATAATTACTAACAGTTTTGGAGATGGCGGTTAGGGTCTGTTTACAATTTTCTGGTCAAGCCATGGATTTACATAACTGTTGAGCATGTTACTTTTAATCACATTCTAGACCTATCCAAATTCTAAAAGCACATGGACGTGGACCACTACTAGTTTTTTACTGAAAAAATCTCATTCAAATTTGAGGTACATAATAGCACCTGCGGAGTTCATGGGTAGACAAAAACACAGTGAATAAATTTATATAATTTTGAATCCTATATGAAGGAACATTACAAACAAATTGAGTTTCGTGACCAAATATGGCAAAGCAAATCGACCTGTAAGGAGTGTCACCGCCAAATTTCTTCTGGTTGACATAACCAGACATAAGTTTGATGTAAGCACCGCCACACTCAATATCCTGCTCAATCTTTATTGAGTACTGAATCACCAGTGTCCTGTTCTTGTTACTAAATTCCGGAAATTTTGCTGATATAGCAAAATGCCTTGCATCCGTAGTTGTTTGAATGCCTGAGAAAATGGTTATAGAATATAAGTAACTAGTCGAGGCATGGGACAAACCGTCTATCTTTTATGTTACCAAAGTTGACAAAAACTGATAGAGGATATTTCAATGTTCTAAATGCTTCCTAGTTCTATTTCTTCATGATAAACATTTACATGATCTCCTCCTCGTGTGAAAGTAATCCAAAATAAATTTATGTTCATTTGCAATTGAACTAACATGAACAGAACCTCACCTTTATCGTCAGGGTCCCCGGAATAGGTCCCCGCTGTGTGCCTGAACGTTCCGGCTTTTCCTTGGCTCCTCTTCCAATCAGATTTCACCCAACGGCTCTCCCATCCATCTGAATATCACACAATTACATTAAGCACAAAATATAACCCATCTTAAAACATAAGTAATTTGAGCAAAGTGAGACATCGATCGATTATTGAAAAGCTCATGGATTGCATAATACATCGCCCTGTGCGACGACTGTACTTGAACTTACTCACACCCGGAGAATAACAAGACACGCAATTAACACTGTCTTGGTTCCATAAAAAAAATTAACACTAGCTTCTCTAGACCGGCATTACCCTGCCAAAATTAACACCCGGAAACTGGAACTATAGAATCAGTTATACTACCAAACTGAACAAGTGATAGCTGAAAGAGTTAAGCCAGCACAGTAAAAAGTACCATCGAATCTCTCCTCGAAGAAGGCTTCGCCGGAGGCGAGGAGGAGCAGCGACGAGAGGACAAGCGCGCGGTGGAGGAGGACGGCGCGGCCACCGCCCATCGCGGCGAGCTTTCCACTGCCTGCCACCCCCGTCCTGTGGTGAGAAACGGGGAGCGAGCCGCCACGGGAATATTTGTAAAGAGAGCGGTCTTAATAAGGAAGGAGCTCGGGTGCCGGGATTATCACAAAAGTGCCACTCCGTTCGTGTCAAGCTTACGTACCGAAATGGCATAAATGTGATTATGACGCAAAACACGGGACGGGTTGGCAAGCAAGGGTGCCAGTTGCTGGTGGAGACCGGAGACCTGGAGGGAAGGCCAAGACAGTCTTCCGTGGTGGACCGGCTGGGTGGACAGCGACGCCGGCGACGACGTGGACTCCGTCAAAGTCCACCATGGACCACTGACTTATGAACTACCGAGCGTAATGGATTCCGGTGCAGTTGGCGAATCGCCGCTCGCCGGCAGCCAGTAGGAGCGCGCCAAGTCACCGAGACGACGTGTTTTTGGTTGCCGTGACATTGCTCCAGAAGAGAAAGAAATCCTGTTGGTCGTAGCGGATTCTGGTATCGCATCCGACCTGCACAAAGCGACGGGAAAGAAATCTGAGCAGCAACGGTAGTGCAATGGTGCATCAACGATCGTGAGGAAGATGCACGCCGACGCGGCGCCCAGCAGCGTGTAGTTGCACAGCAGGAACGCCTTGTGCTCGTCGATGAACTGGGCAGCGTGGAAGCGATGAACAGGAGCTCGTCCGTTGGTTGACGAGAAGGCCCAACGGCTAGTCTCCAATCATGAAAGGAGATGATTGGGCCTTTCGTTCTTGGGCCTCGCTCGATACGGAGGCATAAAGGCCCATAACATACATACGAGATGGCCTAGAGCCAGCCGATCCGGACCGTCGATCCCGCCGTCGTCCTCCTCCCCCGCCCGCCATAACGAAAGCCGCAGCAGCAGCTGTGGTTAGGTTAGGGTTTAGGAGCCCCTACTCTTCTCTCTTGTCTCTCCCGCCGCTGCAGGGGTGTGCCGACTTTGACTTTGAGGATGGTGGCGGCGATCAGGGTGCCTAGGAGCCAGCGCGCCAAGCGGGAGCTCCTCAAGCACGCGCCCAAGCTCGTAAGCTCCTTTTCTCTCCTTGCCCCGCGCTTTCTCTCCCCCAAATCTTGTCGAGTATGGGGGAGCCGCCGCCGAAACCTCTCACCCCTCTAGACCACTGGCACGTGACCACCCGTCGGCCGGCCACCGGCGAATCCCTAGCACAATTCGGGGCGACGCCATGGGCCCTGGTTTCTCTCATGCTGCTTTTTTATGAGAAAGAAATGTTAAGGTGACTGACCCTAAACTACTTGTGCTCTGCTACTTTTGCCAGGTTGAGACCGGCAAGAAAACACTTATCCTCCATGGCACCAAGACTAGTGCTGTCTTGAACTCTGTGCTATCAGATATCTACCACCTGAAGCGTGATAATGCTGTCAAGTACACCAAGAAGAATGACAACGTTAGGCCGTTTGAGAGTGGCGGCGAAACTTCTCTGGAGTTTTTCTCCCTCAAGACAGACTGCAGCCTTATAGTGGTTAGTGAAATCACCCTTGTACAGTTTATACTTGTCTTACAGTTAGTCATTTGGGTGCTCAGTTTCACGACATAATTGTTTCCATCACAAAATACGACCCTGTATTTGCTAATGATGTAATAGTTCTTGGTGCGGAGTCTTAAGTAATTAAACCAGCTGCATTATGAGTTTCTGACACCTCTTCATAATCTTATCTGAAGCTGAGCATATCATGCTCTATTTTTTGCTTTATTTAATGCTTGATGAATCCTCTGTTCTCGCTTAACTACATTAAGCGTGATGGATTGCCCTTGGTAAACTTAGCTGCAAGCATAGCATATTCTATTTCGTCCTAATGCTTGACTCATGTTCCCGCTTCAACTTGATGATTTATTGACTCGCGTAAAAACAATATTTCACTGCATTGTTTTCAACTGTACTTGTTTATTTGTGCTGCAGTATGGTTCTCATTCAAAGAAGAGGCCCAACAATCTGGTTTTGGGAAGGACGTACGACCACCATATATATGACCTTGTTGAAGTAGGAGTCGACAACTATAAATCGATGGAGTCTTTTGCTTATGACAAGAAGCTGGCACCAAAACTTGGATCAAAGCCTTTCTTTGCCTTCATAGGCCAACATTTTGAGAGTTCTGAAGAGCTGAAGCATTTGAAAGAAGTGCTTCTTGATCTTTTCAGAGGAGAGGTGTGCCATTTTGTAGTTAAAAGCTGGTCTGCACGACTTGGATAATCTCTTGTTGTTCTTAATGAACCGGTGTGTTGAATGCAGGTTGTAGAGAATCTAAACCTGGCTGGTGTTGATCGGATCTATGTGTGCACAGCAATCTCTCCGACAACTGTCTACATGATGCACTGTGCTCTGCGTCTAAAAAGGTCAGGCACATCTATTCCTAGAATGGAGCTGGTTGAAGTTGGACCTTCTATGGATCTGGTAGTTAGGAGGCACAGGCTTCCAGTTGAAAGTTTGAAGAAAGAAGCTATGAAGACTGCTGAGCCTGCTAAGAAGGTTAGCTTGATGGAGCCTTCTTTTGCTCTCTGGATAAACTGTTGTCTTATAATCTTTGCTTCCATCAGCCTTGAACAACTTCCTGCCTCTCTTTTTTCACAAAAACTTCCTGAGTCACTTTTTTTCTTATATTCCCTAATGACTGTCATGAACATTTTGGCAGATGAAAAATGTCATGAAGGATCCAGTACACGGCAGATTGGGGAAGGTGTACATGCCAGACCAGGAGGTATGTATCTATTTGTTTGAAGAAATTTTTAAGGTTTATTAAGACTGTTACTGGTGTACTAATTTGGTCCATGGTTTGACTAAAAGGCTGGAAAGTTGACTTTAACCAACGACATAAAAGGACTGAAGAGGGAGCGTCGTGAGGCCAAGAAAAATAAGGAGCACTCAAAGAAGCAAAAGGTCAGCCCTGAGTAGCGAAAGAAAGATCATCTCCTTGAAACTGGTAGATTAAAGGGGTTGCAACTCATCTGTTCCCAGCTGTTACATTAGCTTAGTTGAGGCCTACCTGCTATTACATAGGGTGGTATATCGCTTAGTGCCATCTACTCTTAAAGTTTCGTAGTGACTTCCACACCAATATTGTGCACCAACTCATCGGTTTGACTTGAGCGTGAAAATTTTGTGCCATGGTATGTTAAATATTTATATTACGGTGGCTAGTCTTGGTGTCACTGCTCTCTACTGATTGATGAGTTTTGCCTTGACGATATGGATGACTATCTCTAATTCTCCATTGATGTGGTTGTGAGTCATGAAACTGTTGGAAATGTTAAAGAGAGAGATGGTGCTTTTAATAGACTGGCGAGTGTTTGGGGGATGTCTATTGTCAGTTCATACAAGTTTTCACGATTCTACAGAGTGCCACTGCACTCGTATGCAACCGTTGGATCAATGCTCATTTATAGTGCTGTGCTTTATGAGCCTAAACATCATCACTGTCTTTGTGTCCTAATTTCCAACGATCTATTCTCCTGCTGTAGCTATCTTTTGTAATACATGCCAGAGACCAAATCAAACTTAAATGTTTCAAATAAATTCTAGATGTGTTTGTGCGGATTTTGCCAGCCGCCCATGCAGCGCTCTTGCTTAGAAGTGTTTTTTTTTTGGACGTAATTCTTGTGTAGAAGTCATCGCTATTTACCTGTGGAAGTTCTCTAAGTAGGCTAGATCTGAAGCGTGTAAGATCTGATTTCAAGGCACAAGGGCCAGAAATCGTTGTTGTATCTAATTCTTACAACTGAAACTGAGTTTTAACACGACTTGTATGCATTTAGATCTGAAATCCTATGAGGTCCTTGGCGCTGAATACATATCTGTGAGGTTCTGTTCTTTGCCATCACCATTATCTTAGTGGAATAGACTATTGGTGGCTGCCACATCTTATCATTCAGTTGGCAATGTACTTGACAAAAAATGTTACGTAATTTCATTAAAAAAATTTTTGAGACAAAATAATTATCGACAAACTTGCACCAGCATAAAGATATATGTCAGACGGACACTTTGGCAACAACCTGTGATGCAAGTCTTTGATGTTTCTGATTTTCTAAAGTTAAACACAGCTTTGCTCCGCCCAATAATAATCTTTCTTTAGCCCCGGCTGGTACTCGGTGAGGAGGGCCATTACTTCTTTTTTTTCTCAATGAAAAAGCCAAGATTCCAGTAGCACTATAACTAGTGCTCACGGGGCATCGGTTTCCTTCACCCTCGAGTCAAAAACTCGCTTTGCCGCCATGGGCCTTACATCTCTCTTCTCCCTCGTCGTCTTCCTCCTCTGTGCCTGTGGCGTGAGCTCTGAAGCTAATTACGTCACCTCGATGTTTACCCTGGGAGACTCCCACATTGACACGGGTAACGCTCTCATCATGTTTGCTCAAGTCATGTCTGCAACGGCACAGGGTACCAGGATTGTTTCAGCAAAGCGCTCTTCTTCGTCGGAGAGCTTGGGGTGAACCGAACGACTACAACTTCATATGGATGTCGGGGAAGACCGACGACGAGGTGAGGACGTACGTGCCCAAGGTTGTCGAGACCATCACCATGGCCGTGGAGGTACGTATTGGGAGGTGAAGTCAACCAAATTAAAACAAGCAAAAATAAATAAATAAATAAAACAAGCAACTTGCAAGATTCTCTGTTATATCAAAGTTTAACAAGTAGTGCCTGCCGCGCGCGCGCAGCGGCTCATCAACCAAGGGGCGGTGTACATCGTGGTGCCGGGGAACCCACCGACGGGGTGCTCACCGGCGATCCTGACGACAAGACGGACTACGACCCCGTCGGCTGCCTGCGCGACGTCAACCGTGTCGTCCGCTACCACAACATGATGGTCCGCGCCGCCGTGGGCAGCCTCAGGGGCAAGTACCCCCACGCCCAGATCATCTTCGCTGACTACTACGAGCCCATCATTCAAGTCCTGTTCATATTAAACTAATAATTATAATAGCGAGATAGGATACAAGATAAATAATTATTCAACATTATCTACACTTTTGGATGGTGATAGCGAGATAGGATACAAGATAAATAATTATTCAACATTATCTACACTTTTGGATGGTGACTACTACGAGCCTATCAGATCGAGTGTGAACATCGAGGTGAGATTTTTTTATTTTTTAAACCTTTTTTAATTAATATTTTAACAATAAACCTGCCGAAACTAGATTTGCAAATCTAGACCATTTTGTCGCGCCAAATTGGTTGGCGCGACTAAATGCCACGTCCGCATTGGCAGCCACGTCGGATTTTGGAACCTCAGTCTTAACAGAGTCGCGCCATAGTGATTGGCGTGGCTTATACTTGAGTCGCGCCATGCTACAGAATAGCGTGACCGCTTCGGTGTCCGTTGACTATCGGACGTACTTTGCTCTTTTTGTTTTCCAAACCTGCAGTAGGCTAGGCCTGTCCGTGTGAAGTACTGAAGTGTGAACTGTGAACGGGAGGGTCATGCGTGCAATAGTATTTCTTTCCAGTACAAGTACTAGCGATGATTGTGAGCATGGTTAGTCACGCAAAATTTTAAACTCCCCACAATGGGCCATCTGACAGATGTGAAAAAATACTCAACGCTTGCACATCGTAACTAGTGGTGAAAAAGAATCGGATAATACTAAATTTTTTACTCAGGTCGAGAGTCAAAGCGGATAATACTAAATAAATTACTTTTGTTGTTCGGATAAATCGAACATGGCTATTATCATGAAGTTTACAAAGATGAAAAATCAAAAGTTAGAAAAAAAATTAAAATAAAAAGGACATGCTAACCATTGAATAACAATTTGATTTTTATTTTGTATTAATCTCTCGATTTTACACCATTTTATTGAGTGTATAATCGTTACAAACTTACTCAGATCACATGATATTCGAATTCGAGTACGAATAGTTTGAGTATGGATAATGTTGAATAATTATTGACATATTGTACCTGTTCATATTAATTTTATTTAGATTTGGCAGGCTGTTTGGTAGGCTGCAGAAAAATAACTGCGAACACTGTAGCGACTGCAGAAACATTGTAGCGGCTGCAGAAGAAATAACTAAAACACTATAGCTGCTGCAAAGCAGCCAAGCGAACAGGCTAAATCTAGCCAAGTTGCAACTTTGCATTTCATGAACCTGATCCTGGCTTTTTTTTATTGACACTGCCGCGCGTTGATCATATGGGCGGATTTTCACCCAAAGTGGGATCTCAGCTCACCCGGACCGACGGTATTTTATTGAGCGCCCACAGGCTAGAGGGAAGTGAAGGCGTGAAAAGGCTGCACATGCGACTTTTTGTTTCTGAACCTTGCAGACAAAGCAATTGGCCATGCCCCGAGTATGCACTGTGCCGCTGGCTTTTTTCCTAAAGAGAGGAGAAAATACTACTCCTAGCAGGCTGAAAGATGGCAATCGTGACGGAAATCATTCGTTGTTCCCGACATGTTATCTCGAATTACATTTAAATTTGATTCATAAAGTATGTTATTTGCAGTAAACTTTTGTTACAGACTTGAAAAGGATAGAACATTCCCTCTTTCGGATGGACGCCTCTCGCGTCTGGCGCTGCCACAAAGACACCCATCCACGGCCATCCCCGCTCCACCACCGACCACCACCCCTCGCCGACGCCCTCCACCCCCTCGGCGGACCTCTCGCCGCCGCCGTCGACCCCCACATCGCCACCGCCCGCGCCCACTCACAGCAACCCGCCACCAGCAGTAGCAGCCCAGCCCCAGCCAGCAACATCATCCCTGCCTCTGCAATCAACTACCGGAAGCCGAAAGGACCGCAACGACGACCCCCTCGGGTCTGGATCAGAGCAAGAGATCGAGTTCGCCAGCGGAGAAGATCCTGAAGAGGAAGATCAAGCAGACACTGTGGCCACCCAGTCTCCGCAGTGGCGGGAGTCGGTTTCAGAGAGGTTTGGCTACAGATGGGCTTAGGGTTTTCCTATCGAGCATTGGTTCCCTGAACACATCCATGCAGCCTTCAGTGGTCTGGGCAGGATCATGGAGATAGACGGCTCTTGCATCAATGGTTTCGATTACTCTTCGATCAGATTTGTTGTGGAACTTGAGGATCTCTGGACTACCAATCCTGATGGTCTTGGTTGCATTGCACGCCTGGAAACTCTTGAAATCTGGGAGCGTTACTTGTTGCAGTTTGACAGTGAGGGCAACTGGATTTCCTACTTTGACAACCCGCCACCTCCCCCACACAACTTTGGCAACCTGCATCAGTTTGCAGAGGGTCCCAACATGGGCATGGGCCTTGCAACCCCACCTGCAGTTCAACAGTACCCCCCTGCTCATGCTCCGGCCGCACCCGGCCAGCGCCATCACGGCGATGCGCCTCCGCCGCACTACTCACTCCACCAGCTCGCAGCCTCCATTGTTCACATCATCCATGCACCCCTCCTCCCCAATCTTCCATCATTACCCCTTCCCCAACACAGCATCACCGCCACTCCCCTCCCCGCCAACCACCACCAGCCCCGGCTTACTTGGTACACGATGCCCACCGCCCAGCTAAACTCGGACTCACTTGCTGCCATTGACTACCCAGCGCCAGAGCCGCAGGTTAGCGCTGCCTCTGAAGCTCCAAATGACAATGCCTCGCCTGCCACAATCAACATCCCTGCTCGGGCGGCCAGAGGCACGAAGATGCCAGAGCGACGCAGCAACCGGCTTGCAGCTAAAGAACCAGAACATTTTGTGCACGCCTCTGATAAGGCATCCCAGCTGAGGGCCCTCAAGGATGAACTTCAGACATGCTCCAAACAGCTTCAGGATCAGGTAAAGAAGCGTGGCATTCTTAAGAAAACCAGGCACCCCCTCACCACTGCAGACTTGCGCAAGCTGACCGTCTCCGCAGGCCTTGGCGTGAAGGCCTCCACCACTCTGAACAAGGTGCTCCGTACGGCTCCATGATGAGTCTCACAGTTCGGTTATGTGATGATGGGTTGCCACATTCTGGTTGTAATATCGTGTGTGCGCTTAGACAGCCCATCAGCCGTGTCCTCTGTTTTAGCTTGTGTAGTTTCTTCCGTCTTTTGTTGTCCTGTTATGTCTTGTGTCAGGTGCTCCTCGGTTTGTAATGGCTAGTAACCATAAATCTATCTCGTTAGTGTCGTGGAATGTTCGTGGCTTAGGTGAACCATCTAAATGCACCATTGTTCATGACTCGCTGTTCTCTGCTCGCCCCTCTGTCGTTTGCTTACAAGAGACTAAGCTCACTGCCACCCCTTTTACTAAATTCAACTCTTTTCTTCCACGGCGCCTCCACAGTTTCGAAACACTCCCTTCTCAGGGCGCTAGCGGTGGTATACTCACAGCCTGGGACAAAAATTGTTTCACTCTTGTCGATGCTAGCTCGGCGTCCTACACACTCACCACCATCCTCACCTCCACCATCACAGATTTCTCCCTTACCATAACTAACGTCTACGCTCCCAGCAACCATAGTGATCACCAAGCTTTCCTAGACGAGTTAATCGTGTTGTCAAATTTTGCTAAGTTCATTAATTTTTCTGGGCTCTAGGGTTGGAACGCACATCTAACCCTAACCCTAACCCTAAGTCAGATCAGAGGCTTACCTCTGTTCGCCACGCGAACGGCGGCCCTCCCTCCTCCGCTCCGGTCGCCGGTGAGGCCCCACGGCATCAGTTCGCCGTGCATGCGTCATGCCGGCATCAGGACCAGCCCGCGCGGCATCAGATCCGCCGCGCGGGAGCCCGGCACGAGCTCGGCCACCGGCCGGCGGTCGTCGTCGTCGTTGCCGGGCAGCCCTAGGACGCCTCCACCGACATCAGATCTCGCCACGCAAGCACCTCGCCGGCATCCGTTCTGGCCGCGCGGCATTAGCTCCACCGCGCGGAAGCCCGGCACGCGAACGCCCTCGAGCCGCAGGTCGTTGACAAGGTGGCGCACGCTTCTCAGATCTGCGCCCGCCTCGCCGGACCGGTCTTGCCCGCGGCATCAGTTGGCTGCACGGGCGTCGCCGAGTCGCCGACAGGTTGCTCCGAGCCGCCGTCGCCGCACCGGGTCGCCGCTTCTCAGATCTGCGATGTGCACGCCTAAAAGCACCACGACGGAGATGCTCGACGGCGCCGCGCGCGATGACTCGCACGCGTGCGCCGGCGAGCACCACCCCATGGCGCCGCGACGGCTCACCGGCTTTTCCCGTGCTCCGGCGCCATCGCGCGCTGCGGCGTCGGCTGCGGCGGAGCGGGAGTGAGGCGAATTGAAGAGGGGAGAACGAGCAGACATCGAACGATTAATTTCTATTTCTCGTTATCGTGGAATTCGTCATCAAGATGGATCGCCATTACGCGGTCAACGAACTCATACTAATGCAAGGACTGCTCGCAAGCAAATTCGGAAATGAAAGAAAAGAAGGCTACCGAAAGAACAAGCAACGGATTGAGCGCTCATCCCTTGCTAAAGCGCATACGTTTTCGTGCTCCTGAGGGAGAAGGAGAGGGAGTGAGCACAGTGACCGGTCGGCTAGGGTTTCGGTTTTTTATGCCGTGTTGCTTTCACCTGGCCGTCCGATTAGCTCCTCCTCTCATCCGATGGCTCACGCCGCAGCCGTGTTTGGGCTGGGCCGCTTGCGCAGCGCGCGGGCGCGAGCATCGGGCCGCTTCGGCAGCCTGCTCACTCGCCATCAGGCCTAAGTCCCAACGGCCCTTTAAGCTGACCGCGACGCGCTGCGTCGTCTGCCGGGCTGCGCCAAAGTTCGTGCATGCGCGCGCGCTGGGCCGGGCTCCGCTGGGCTACGCGCATAAGAATAAGTTTGAGCCGCATTTGGATTTTTCCAATAAATTTCCATTAAGTTTTTCAGCATTAAGCGTTAAGCATCTTGAAATTACTATTTTGGCTAAGTTGATTTTCCCAGCGAATTTCATCTATTTAAGTTTTGAGAAGAATTAAGCATATTTAAGTTTCAGAATACTTTAGCTTTGGATGAGTATATTTTTTCAATATATTCTATAGCTGGGACATTATTTAAGCTAAATTCTCAGGATTATTTAGTAGCAATATTTTGCTAAATTTAAGCTTCCGCTGTCAATCTTGAGAATATTTTATGCTCATTCAATATTAAGTTTCTGTTAAGATTTTAAGCATATTTTTCCGCTGCAATACTAAGTATATTAAGTTTTATTTCAGTATATATTGAGCATAATAATTTAAGGCCTAAGTTTATGATTAATTTAGCTTTTAAGTTGAGC
>LAPY01000225.1:229692-249531 GCA_000970635.1 Eragrostis tef
AGTTGATGATGAATTAGATCTAACAAATCGCCGTTCACAGTTCGGTCACTGGCCCATGGATTCTCGCTGGAGATTTTAACCTCCTCCGAGACCCCGCTGAGAAGAACAACCACCTTTTCAACTCCAGCCTAGCAGCTTCCTTCAACACGGTTATTGACGATCTCTGCCTCTTCGAGCTCCCTCTCCTCGACCAGCTTTTCACCTGGTCGAACATGCGTGAAAACCCGACGCTCGCTCGTCTCGATAGGGTCTTCTTTAATGCGGGTCTCAACACAACCTTCCCGAACACAACCCTCACCTCCCTAGTACGCACAACTTCTGATCACACCCTCCTCATCTCCATCACCACCCAAATCCCCAGCTGCCCCTCCTTTCGGCTTGAGCCGTCTTGGCTCAAGAACCCATCCTTTCTTTCCAATGTTCTCCCAGCTTGGCACAGTTCACTTGCTCACGGCGACGCGGCTGGCGTCCTTGCTGGATGCCTCAAAGCTACAAGGCGTGCGGCAAAGGTATGGGAACGTAAGCACCGGGCCCCACCCGCTCTTGTTAACAACTGCAAATTTCTCATTCGTATGTTTGATCTCCTCGAGGAGCGACGACCACTGCATGCAGGTGAATGCACTCTCAGGCAGCTGGCCCGCGATCGCTTGACACAGCACCTGCAGGACAAAGCTGCTTATTGGAAAGCTCGAGGCAAGGTTCGTGCCATCAAAGAGGGTGATGCCAGTACAGAATTTTTCCATGCCCATGCATCACAGAAGCTCAGGCGGAACAACATCAAAACAGTCGATGTCAATGGGACGCCGGTGACGGCACATGATGCAAAGGTGGCTGCATTCACTAGTTATTATACAAGCCTTCTCGGGACTGAACATACCACTGTCTGGAACTTTGATCTCAGCAGCATCTACCAATACCATGCAAGGGCCAATGCTACAGAACTCTCAGCTCCTTCCACTGAATCTGAAATCAAGGCTGCTATCCGAAACATGAATGTGCAGAGCGCTCCTGGACCCGATGGGTTCGGTCCGGCTTTCTACAAGGCAGCGTGGGATACAGTAAAACCTGAACTCCTCTCTTTCCTGGACTCCTTCCAAGCAGGCCAGGCAGAATTGGAACGCATCAATAGGGCCTATATTGTTCTCTTGCCAAAGAAGCCGGGCCTACTAGCACCTGACGCTTACCGCCCCATCTCGCTCCAGAACTGTTCAGTGAAAATTGGCTCCAAGATCATGACCTCCCGGCTGCAGCGTGACATCCCCTGTCTGATCGACATCGACCAAACAGGTTTCATCCAAGGCCGGTCTATCTCAGAAACCTTCATCCTTGCAACTGAACTTGTGCAGGTCTGCCATAAAAGGAAAATGCCCACGCTTGTCCTCAAATTGGATTTTGCCAAGGCGTTTGACTCAGTCAGTTGGGACAGCCTACTCCGCATACTGGAGGTCAGAGGGTTCCCCCAAGAATGGTGCATGTGGGTCAACAATCTACTTACCAGCTCTAAATCAGCGGTGATTGTTAACGGTTGCCCCGGCCCATGGTTCAGCTGCAAGCGGGGTTTTTGCTTGTTGCCGATGTACTGCAGACCTTGATCAAAGCGGACGGAGGTGTTCGCCACCCAATTGTTGACCAGCCGTGCCCCATTCTCCAGTACGCCGACGACACATTAATTCTCCTACGGGCAGACATGGCAGATGTGCAGCGACTGAAAACACTCCTTGATCAGTTCTCAGCAGCGACCGGCCTCACAATCAACTTCACAAAAAGCACCTTGGTGCCCATGCATGTGGAGGAAGAACTCATGCCAGACATACTCGCAACTCTCGGCTGCCGCCGGCGCTGAGGAGGCTTCCCGTCAGAGGGTTCCCCCAAGAATGGTGCATGTGGGTCAACAATCTACTTACCAGCTCTAAATCAGCGGTGATTGTTAACGGTTGCCCCGGCCCATGGTTCAGCTGCAAGCGGGGTTTTTGCTTGTTGCCGATGTACTGCAGACCTTGATCAAAGCGGACGGAGGTGTTCGCCACCCAATTGTTGACCAGCCGTGCCCCATTCTCCAGTACGCCGACGACACATTAATTCTCCTACGGGCAGACATGGCAGATGTGCAGCGACTGAAAACACTCCTTGATCAGTTCTCAGCAGCGACCGGCCTCACAATCAACTTCACAAAAAGCACCTTGGTGCCCATGCATGTGGAGGAAGAACTCATGCCAGACATACTCGCAACTCTCGGCTGCCGCCGAGAAGGCTTCCCCCAAACTTACCTCGGATTACCCCTCTCGAATGAGAAACTAAAGCTTGCTCACTTTGCACCCCTCCTTGGTAAATCGGGAAAACATCTTGCAGGCTGGCAGGCTCAGTTCCTCAACTACAAAGGCCGAGTCACCCTCATTAATTCTGTTCTGGACTGTCTACCCACATATGCGATGTCAGCCATGGAACTACCAGTTGGGACAGTTGAGTCCATTAACAGTGACAGGCGCGCCTTCCTCTGGTCAGGCGAGAAGAGAACCACTGGAGGCAAGTGCCTCATTGCCTGGGAGCAAGTTTGCGACTCCAAGGAAAATGGAGGCCTTGGGGTTCGCAATTTGACAGTTCAAAACCAATGCCTTCTACTGAAGCTCATACACAGGCTGCACCATCCTCATGACTCTGCTTGGGCTCAATGGGCGCGAGACGGTGCTGACCTTTCTTCAATGACACACAATTCAGGTGGCGCGCATTGGCGCGTTCTGCAGTCCCTACTCCCGGCATATCAAAGTATTACCACAGTCAGTATTGGCTGCGGCGACACAACGGCTTTCTGGCATGATTCTTGGCTGCCAAATGGACCTCTTGCTGCAAGTTACCCAGCTCTGTACTCACACTCTACAATGCCTAATGCTGCTGTCTCAGCTGTGCTCAACCAAGGAGGACTCCGTAATACCTTAACCAACAGGCTCACGTCCGCAGCTGTGGCAGAACTAGCAGCGGCCGAAGCTGACTTGGAACCTGTTCACTTGACCGCTGACCCTGATCAAAGGCACACCCCCTTCTCCACAATCCCTGGTAAACTGAACACCGGCTCGTTGTACCGATCCATTCTGAGCACTGGAGATGAATGCAGCTTCCACAAGTTTGTCTGGGACAACAAGGCACCACCGAAGGTTCAGTTCTTCTGCTGGCTTCTTGTACAGGAAAGAATACAATGCCGGGCCAATCTCTACAAGAAACACATGGTGGACTCGGATGTATGTGAAATATGCCACCAATCCTCAGAAAGCCCAGACCATCTCATATTCAGATGTGAATTTACTGCTGCCTTTTGGGAACGCATCGGGTTCAACACGGAACATACTACCACAGTCAGTAGCCTATGGACCCTCCCAAGACCTACAACGATCCCCTCTGCTCATTATACGGTGTTCACGCTGCACTGCTGCTGGAAAAATTTGGAAACATCGCAACGGAGTAATCTTCCGCGAAGAAAGTCCATCCATGGCTCGCCTGCTAGCCTCCTGCAAGGAGGATGCAACTCTTTGGCAGCATCGCCTGCCTTGTGACGACATGTTGGTCGCACAAACATGGTGTAATCTGTTTTCCCTTTCTCACGCCTAACGGCATGCTGTAAGAACTCTGTTTTCCGGCAAGCGATTCCATATCGCCTTGTCCTAACCTAATATATCAGGTGGGGACTCCCCCCCCGACCTTCTAAAAAAAAAGGATGTGTTGCACTTTTGCTGTTGTTATTCTTTAAGGCGACATCTTTGTCGATAACTACGTACATATCCATACATTTTAATTTTTATTTTCATATAGATTTTTGAAAATTAAATATTTTTGTGGCATGAAAAACAGCGCACACTTGTAACACTTGTTTGAAAATTAAGTATTTGATAAACACTGCATATTGTTATGGCATGAAAAACATTGCATGCTTGTAACACTTGTTTTGAGAAACAAATAACTAGTAAAGAAAGAGAGATAGAGAGAAAAATGCGTTGAGAAGTAAAAACAACACTTGTTTTCGAAAAATTATGTGTTGTTAGAGTAGTTTACTAGTTGCGTTATAGTAAAATGTACTATAAGCAATAGCGAGCACATTGCTATAAAAATAAGATGTATGTTTTGCCGAAGTACATCCGATAAAGGATGCAACTTTTTCTTTACCATAGTGCTTAGTCCTCTCACGTGGCCGTGTGAACTGGCATACTTTTTCACACGAGTACTAGAAGAGAGAGATGACGGTATGAGAGAAATGACTAGAGAGAGATAAAAGCTGCTGCAAATACTTTAATTGGAAACTGCGTCGTGCGAATTCCAACTCTCCACACCTGCTCGCTGGCCATCAGAATGCGCACACCGGTCGCGCCAAGCCATGTGGCGCAACTCAACCTGGAGTTGCGCCGACCAACTTGGCGTGATTAAAATCTGACGTGGCAGGTCACACTAACGTGAAAGATTGTCAAGCCAATTAAGTTGGCGCGACTGTATTTTTAGTCACGTCAATTAATTTGACGTGACTAAATGGTCTAGATTTAAAAATTTAGTTTCAGACAGACTATTTTTAGAATATTAGTTAAAAAAGGTTTAAACAATAAAAAAAAACTCTCGAGGTGAAGTGGTGCGAGCCAGAGCTCACGCCGGAGGCACGGGGGAGGAAGAAGATGAAGGAGAAGAGGAGTGCCAGAGCCATCACCGGTAAAACTAACTAGCTAGAACGGAGAAGGAAACCGCTTGAGGACTAGGCACTAGCTATAGTAAGTGACATGAAGAAAGCTACATACGGAGTATATAATATAGCTGCAGTTTCTAGCTCTCAGCACATCTTTGCTAATGCTGGCGTTGACAAACAGCACTGTCTGACAGGTCTAGAATTCAAGTTACAACTGGGTCGAGGCCAGATCTTAAGATTTTGACCTTTTGAGAACTTCATGAGACCATGTGCACAAACATGGCATCTGTATGATCCAGCATGTCCGACACAACTGCAGTCAGTGATACCAAAAGACGGGATAGGAGAATTAGGAGAGGAGCAACTCTCCCGCGTATTCCAGAAAAAAAGTGATCTTTATCATACCAGATCTCTAACAGTAATAATAGGATAATCGATCCTGCAATTACAAAATCTTTCGCTTTCATGGAATGGTAACGATAAATGAGTACCTATACAGAGCATAAATTATTATATGAAATACTGGAGTAGTGAAAAAAAAAGAAAGATAATAGAGTCCTAAACAGAAGTGGCGTATGTAATAGGGAAGAGCAGTGACAAGCAAGGGCAGAACCAGGAAACTTTGACCGATCGATCAATGTGAATTTGTTCCCTTTTCTTATAGCTAGCTGCATGGTAATTTCCCGTGCGCGAGCAAGGAGCACAAGCGGAAGCAGAAGAATCAAGTGAAAAGACGACCTACTCTCAAAAAAAAAAAAGTGAAAAGACGACCTGAAGATATAGTCTCAAGATTTTCCATGCTAGCTAGCTAGTGTGGCATCACAGTCAGTATCGGTGGATCAGCGTACTGCCCGTGGAGCCAGCCCTCGGCGACGTAGGGTCATTGGTACAGTGTTGACTAGCTGCTGTTGTTTCACGTTTGCTTGATGAAACAGCTGATTGGCAGGTTATCTTTGGAAAACTACCATATCACTACATCATAAGAAAAACGAGTTTTGTAAAACACAGTCCTCTTTCGCTCTTTAGTCAAGAAAACTACCATGTCACTATATCATAAGAAAAGCGAGTTTTAAGATTGTAAAATACAAATTACTTAGATGTAGGTTATAATTCTTATCTCTGAAGATAAAAAGATAATTGCCGAGCTGCATATTTTCAGCCTTGACAACCTAACCTCTCCCCTCCGCTGATTTCAGAGCTGCTACTTCTTAGGGAGATGCGCTAAATACGAGTTGTGATTGCAAAGGTGTCTGATTATGTGGTCCTGCTAACATGGCCATCTATCACGTTGATATTTAAATACGTCCCTATTTGATCAAAGTGAACTCAAAACTGAAAATAAAATTACCATAGAAAATCTGGCCGCACAAATTTGAGCGGTCCATCTTGCTAGTTCGTACTAGTTGTCAGGTCAAGAATTGGAAGAACCTGACATAGTCTGCACCCTTCGGCACAAAATATTCACATTCACACAACAGAGAAAATGATCCGAAGATATCATTAGCATAATGTAGCAACAGTTTTGATAGCTCTGGCAAGACTAGCTCACATGACATAAGACCACCTCAGAGCATTAGACAGACAGCATTAGTACCATAATAATTTCCAGTACTACGGAATACTTTAAGAAGCATGGCATAGTCGCTACTAGATAATAGAAGTACACATATTTACATAGTTGCATCAGCTAGGCACAACTTATTCTGGAGCGAGCTTACCATCCACCACTGCCAGCATCACTACCCTTGTTGTTCCAAGCATCATCAGCTTTGTCCCACGAACTGCCACCGCCTCCCTGGCTCCCGCTCCCTTCACGTTGCTTTGGAGCAGCTACTGACCCACCCCATGATTTCTCTGCAGCTCCAGTTCCACTTGATGAATTCCAGCCATCTTCATTGCTCTTTACATCATTCTTTCCTGCCTGATCATCTCCACCAAATGGATTTCGCGCTCCCCAGCTATCATTATTGTCATTCCCCCAGCTAGGCTTGCTTTTTGAGAAACCCTGATCTCCTTCGCTGGCCCCTTTGTTGCTATTCCAGTCAGAAGACTGAGACCAGCCACCGCCTTGACCAAAGGGCCTTCTCTCATTGTTACCGCTCCAGTTTCTGTAGCCACCCTGTCCACCGTTTCCCCTGCCAGAGCCCCAACTGCCACCATCGCCTGACCCAAAGTCGTTAACTTGATTATGACCACCTCGTCCACCGTTTCCCCTGCCAGAGCCCCAACTGCCACCATCACCTGACCCAAAGTCGTTACCTTCATTACGACCACCTCGCCCAAAGCGCCCCCTCCCTCTTCCTCTGCTCCCATCAAAATCACTCCTGTTCCATTGATCGTTGGATCTTCCACCACCTGATTCATCACTGTTGTTGCCTCCATTCCATGAGGATCCACCGTCCCTGAAACTCCGTCCTCTCCCTCCGCCACGATTCCCACGTCCAAATCCACCCCTACCATTTCCGTTATTACCATCAACGAACATTTCCTTGCTCCAAGCAGGTTCCTGATCTCCCAAAGAGAAACTTGGTTTGTCCCAAGAGGAACCTGAGGAGCCAGCACCCCAACCATCGAGTTTTCTTGCTGTTTTCGTTACCCCCTTTACTGCCCCATGCATCAGCCTTTTCCTCATCTCCAGATGGAGTGTCCTTTGCCTTAGTGTTCCAGCTAGCATTGTTGTCATCGGCATCCACAGTAGAAGACATCTTGCTTGCCCAAGGATCAGTTTCCTGTTCTTTACCTATTAAGAGAATAAAATACAAGTTTTTATTGAGACGCGTAAAAGGTAACTCTACTGTTTGAACCAAGGGTCTGTTTGGTTGTTGTAGTTTTTCAAAACCAAAGTATTAAGAACCCATGGTTTTAGAAGCCCATCCCAAGCAAAACCATGGTTTAGAAAAAAGAGGTCATGAGTGGAGTTGTAAAAACTCCAAAATGGTTGTACTTTTAGCAATACCATGGTTTTTAAAACTGCAATACTTGTTACATCCAAACACCTCTATACCTCTCAAAACCAAAATATTTTGCTAAACCGTACAATTCTTATGAAACTCCAAAAATACTTTGTATCCAAATGGGAAGCAGATACCAATATAAATATGGTTGTCCCATAAGTACCTTTATTAGAATCAATCTTGCTTGCCCAAGGATCATTTTGTCTTTCTTCACCTATACAACAGATGAACAGAGTGCAAGATAAGACCAAGATACATGTATAATCAAAGAACAATAATTTTCCTTAGATGCAGCATTTGCCTACCATCAATGTGGGAAGACTCTTTATCCTTGGAGTTCCAGCTACCAACATTATCCTTGGCACCTACGGTATAAGCCGTCTTACTTTCCCAAGTAATCTGTTGTTCTATGCCTACAAGGTAATAAGAAAAATAAGAAATAAGCCTTCAAAATAGCAAGTGGACAAGTCAGCTCAGTGGAACGGTGCAGCTCAAAACACCTAACGAAGCAAGAAATAATGACGCCTCTGACAGAAGTCACCTTTTGTAGAAGTTGTCTTGCTTGCCCAAGGGTCATTATGTTCAGCTACAAAAGAATTTTAAAAAATAGAAGCTCTTTAGTAGCATATAAGAAGGATCACCATTATGCGATTTTAAATATTTACATCTCTTGTGGGGAGCACTGCTTTACACATACTTAACAAGGTAATAAAATAAGCAGCCCAAACATTATGAAAAGCAAGGATACAAGTAGCATAATCATGTTGCCATGTAGGTGTTAAATAGAGTTTAAAAGAGTAAACATGCTAATAGAGCTGGAAACTTCGACCCGGTTACTGACCTGCGGAAGGTTTGTTATCCTCTGAACCATTCCAAGTGGAAGGTTGATTTTCACCAAATGACTTGGACCCTCCACTGCTACTCCAAGGCTGGCTACTTGATGGATTTGAGTTCCAGTCACCTCCACCACCCCAAGAACCTTTATTTGATGCACCCTTATCCGAATCAAAAGGACCTGAGTTTCCCCATTTCGGTTCATCGCTGTTGTCAATTTCCCTACCAAACCCGGAATTGTTTCCATCGCCATTTCTCGAACCATTGTCTCTTCCCCGCCCTCGCCCTCCATATTGCCCCCTACCTCTACCCCTTCCCCTGCAACCACCAGAATCTCCAGCTTCATTGTCTACCTGATTATCAGACCTCCAAGGTCTTCCAGCATTGTCACCACCCCATGAACTCTTCCAGCTTCCTTGATCGTTTCTACCATCAAAATCAATAGATTCTCGACCCCTACCACGCCCCCCTCCGAAGCTTCCAGGTCTTCTCCAACTGCTATTCTGATCCTCTCCTCTAACTTCCTCTGCCTTGTCCCAGGCACCATCTTCTGCAACACGAGTGTTCCAAGATCCACTGTTGTCCACATCTTTGGAAACTTTGTCTTTTCCTTGGTTGTCATTTGACTTGCCCAAAGGTTGGCCCCATCCTTGATTGGCATCCTCGGTCTTACTGTCTGAAGGAATTGAAGCCTTTCCCCAGCTATCATTTTCTTTCGTATCTGCTACCTTGACCTTGCTACCCCAAGGATCTGTGTTAGCTCCAGTTCCCTCATCCTCCACCCTGCATACATCTCCCCAGTTGTCACTCTTTTCGCTCTCCTTATTAACTGTTGGTCTGTCCCAAGAGCTGCCAGCAGCATCTGATCCACCAAATCCAGCTTGTTTGCCCCATGCATTGTCAATAGAACTTTCCTTTTGTGTAGCAGTGCTGTTCCATACTTCCGCAGCTGACGATGTTGTTTTTTTACCCCATGGATCAGAATCATCATCAGCAGTAGAACCCATTTTCTTACCCCAAGGATCAGAATCAGCATCAGCTGAAGGTACTGTTTTCTTACTCCATGGATCAGAATCATCTTCGGCGGTAGATACAGTTTTCTTACCCCATGGATCACCTTCTGATGCTCCATCTGAAAATGTACAAGTTCGACAGTCAGCAAAACTTTAAACACCTCAATTGCCCATTAAACATTCTCATATACACAACAAAAGATGGCATGTCTCCACATTCAAGAATCAGGATTCGAGTTTCTCTAACTACCAAGAATGCTAACATTATTTATTGCTACATTTACAACATTATCATGCTGGCTCCCAACTTGCTTTGGACGAAAGATTCATTGTTGTTATTTGTAAGAAACCTCTTCTTTCAGTGTAAGACATAAAGCTTCAGGAGTGCATGCAGGAGAAAACAAAAAGGAACAACCAGCAACGAACATGAAAGATACTATTGTGCCACATGCAGGCTGTGCAAATCACAGGTGTAACGAAACACATTAGTGTGGCAAACTGGCAATACATAAAAATAGTGATGAACCATAGTGATATGGAAGATCAAAAGATTGTCGCCAAAAACAATCACAAGCATTCATCCCAATGCAAAGGATGATTTCAAAAACAACAGGGACCACACATATCAGCTAGCAAGCATTTGAAAGTCAATAACGCAATACAAGCTTCGATGGAAATGTAACAGAAGCAAATGAAGCCCACAACATGCTACAAAATGGAGGCAACCAAGTATGTTAACAAAAAGAAGAAAACTAATTTTTACCTGTATTCTGTACTTGTAATGTGGAACTTGAAAAGGGATGCCATGAGTCACTGTAGTGCATCAAAGGATTTGGTGAATACAAAGGATATATGCATAAAAAATAAATAGCAATTCGGAATTTCAGAATACAATTCTTCTCAAGTGATACTCCATACGAGATAAGAGGAATGAGAAAAATAAGATTGAATTTACTGTACTGTTCCCTTCAGAAATTCAAACAAACATACATGCAAGAATCTTCAGCAGGGAACTGAGCAAGCAGTGCAAAAGCACAATAACAGATATACCAGTGGCATCACAGAGGGCACAAGAACATTTATCTAAGTGGTTGACTAAGTGAAATTTAAAGTTCTTGGCTACGTGAAGTCATCCATCGACCCTAATTTGAGAAGAACAGCAAAATAAGAACTTTGACACTAACATTTTCATACCTTTTCAGATTTCAAAATCTTTTCAGCAGTTTAAGTACTAGTATGCAAAAATAGAACATAACATATTTTTATAGAAAAGTGGATAAACAAAATTACCTTTCAATTTGGATTTTTCAGGATGATATTTGCAGAGCAAAACAGGCAGGAATCTGTTTTTGTGCATTGTGCCTAAGAATATCTTTTGTAATGATACACAGTTCAGGACCAAGTATTGAGTAAAGAGAGACATCTTGTTCTTGATTAAAAAAAATTATTCATGTCTCAGATTAAGGATTATTGGTATTGTAGATCTTTCACCGTCATTTTTGGCAAAAATAGGCATTTATTCATAGCGTAGGCCCTAGCAGCAAGACAGCGACAGCAAAGATGAGCAAAGGAAATTCAATATTGCCTGTTGTGAACATGTATTGAGGATTAGGAAACAGGAGTTCAGCCAGTAATAGCTTCATCCATTCAGTCAATAAAGTTTAGGTGGAAGTAGGAAATCAATCATATTAATCAATTAAGAAAGATGGTGCAAGCGGATAACCATGTGAAGCAAAATAAGGAAGATGAGTTGAGGCCTTGTTATTCTACATGTATAAGATGACAGAAAATCAAAAATCAAAGCTTGGTTGTACTACAAAAGGACCTAAACATCTAATCCTAATCTCTAGTTTTTAACTATCAACCCCTCCAGTGTTGTCATCGAGCCTATGCCAATCCTCTCCTCAAGAATCTTTAATTCCGTAATTCTCAGCAAGCCATATCGTTTGGTGATCTTTTGCGTGTTAATTGTCCAAAAGTAAACAAAGGTTTTAACAGCAGTTCAAAAAGCTAAAATACCAAATCAGAGCATATGCACACATACACATATAACTTATTTAGTTATTTATGAACCAAAGAAAATATTTCAGAAGACTTAAATAGATAAAACAAACCTGCCAAAAGATGGCAGCCCGTTGTCCCATGAGGTTTTGTCTGCTTCTGAACCTATATTAAGAATCAATGTAAATAGCAAACCTCGCAATCTACAACAAGTCAATTCAGATAACAGCAAAGAATTTCAGTATTACAAAATACTTCCTCCGTTCTTTTTTATATGACACCGTTGACTTTTTCGTTAAACTTTGACCAACAATATAGATTTAAATAATTAGTTTTTGAATGAGATGAATATCACTGGGTTCATCATCAAATGCACTTTAAAGCAAACTTATACACTTAGCTATTTACATAAATATTTATAGATAAGACGAAACGGAGGGAGTATAAACATCCAAAATTCACTTTTTTATTTCTAACATGCATAAAACGGTAATTCATTTCTCAATAGAGTAGATGTCAATTAATTTCTCAATGGAACAGATGGCCTCTTAACAACTAATATAAATCATGCAGGAAGTTTTCCCCCCTTTACAGGCAGTCTGAAACATACTAAGGAAAAAGAACTGTACATGTCAGAGTATTAAGCTTACACTTACCAAATAATGTTGTATCTTGACTTCCCAAATTACCAGTTGGAGCACCAGAGGAGATATCCCTGGTATGCCATGCAATGTAATGAGATAAATACGAAATTATTATACAGTGGTACAAAGATGAACAAGTCACAGTATAGTCTTACCCTCTGTTAGACGGGACTGAGAGAAGCTCAGC
The DNA here is from genome assembly GCA_000970635.1 of Eragrostis tef. Lineage (NCBI taxonomy): Eukaryota > Viridiplantae > Streptophyta > Magnoliopsida > Poales > Poaceae > Eragrostis > Eragrostis tef. The sequence continues at coordinate 241,983 of LAPY01000225.1, forward strand.
TTGCACTGCAGATATATCCCGGAGAGGTCAGTCATTGTTCAAATAACTGCTCCAACTCTAACACATAAAAGGCGACTAACCTGTAACAATCTTCAGTAGAGAATCAAGCTTAACAGTCACATCATTCCGAAATATCCGAACTACTCGACATAGATAGCCCTTCAAAGGACCCTTTCGAATGCGCAGCATCTGCCCAATAGAAAAAAGTTGTTCTCTGGTGCTCCTGTAAGGTCTTTCAGCTGCATGATCAAGGAGATCAGAACAACAGACTTGAATTCAAATAACATAACATAACCAATAAGGGAAACTTACAGGCCCGTTGCTCAGTGTGCTCATAAGATGGCTCTGAAAACATGGGAATTGGATTGTCCTGCGGATATATGAAAAAGCAATGTGAGGCAAAGAATATCTCCAATTGATTGAAGAGTAAATAAACTGCATCTATATACCAAATTTCCAGTAGTGGAACTTCCCATTTCCTTCTGTTTCTTAATATTTTCACACGAGACACATTGGGCACAGAAAAGCCCACAGTTCATACTTTCACTTTCATTATAGATGAACAGTATTCCCAAGTACAAGTGTTTGACAACTCCTTCCTTACCCTGCAAATATAGTGCATATGAGCTAAATGAAAGGAATCATATTATCGTATGACTTGAAAAAAAAAGGCAAATAAGGGAATTAGAAAGAATGTTACATACTATACTAAATAACATCGCAGCATGTCATAAAAAGAACAATGTGGCACGACTTGTATACATACAATGTTAAACTACCAATGGCAATACTTAGTGGATGAAACACATCAATGTCACAATTTTGAAAAGATACAAAAATGAGTGACTATATACCAAAACACTGCCATTGCCGGTCCCAATCCCGGATGAGAAAAGTTGAGGGTTGTGTTAGCTTTGGCAACCAACATATAAACTAGCCATTCTATATGGATATGAAACCCATAAGAAAAATAAGTGACTCTTTGAAAAAAAAAACATGAACAAGCAAAAGTCCCCACATCCATTACAGAACAAGCAAGAGTTCACAATAGCAGACTGTTTGATTGTTGGTAGAAATTTCACCTGAGATGGCCCTTCCAGAACTCTTACAGTGTCATTAATAGATATTATTTTCTTATGATGGTCAACAGCTGTAAACATTTTGTCTATGCAGCTTTTTTTAATCTCCTGCTTTTTCACAGTTACTGAACATCCTTCAGGACCACCCTTTAGTATCTACATGAAAATCATTTTTTCTTAGACCAAAATAAGAGCACAATAATGAAGTGTGTGCCAAAAGATTGTTACCTTAAAACCATCTTTCTCAACAGCAATGACCACACCAAAATCTTTCCGCCTGTTCATTAAGAAATAAAATATAAGGACTACATCTCAAAGTTAGTCGACAGTGATTATAGACCGTGTACCACTGACTTACCCAAAGAGTACAAGATCATGGAGGTCGAATTGCTCATTATCATCAACAATTTCAGTTGAAGTGGAAGCTTTGAGATTTGTTGCTTTGGAGGACTTCATTTTAGAAGATGATGCCTTCATATCTCCATCCACAGGCAAGTTCCTTTTCTTAGAACCATAGATGCTGGAGACCCAATCCAAATCATCAACAGAGTTTTTATTGCTTGGACTAGATGAGAACTTCAGAAGTTCAGTCTCTGTTGGTTGTATCCCCCAGTAAATCAAAGAACTAAGTGCAACCCTTTTATACAGAAAACCATCTTTGAACATCAGGCCATCAAGCACTTCAAAAACTTCACCAGTCTGACGATCGCGCTTCATTTCAATATGGGGTCTGAAGAACCTACATGACAAAATAAAGTATGGTAACAATGTCAAAATGGTTAAAACAATGAAAGCAGAACACAATGAAAGCAGAGCGCAATGAAAGCAGAACGCAGGACAAGGAAACATCAGAAATAGAATGTAAGTAGTTACTCTAGTTCCTGTGAGCTGATTAGTCGTGGGGCAGGGATTCCAGCTTCTTTTAACGAAATTGCACCACCCTGCAAAGCCCAAAACATAAGTTAAACAGCCGGCAACCAAACTATGTGGGTGATCACAAGCACATGGTTGAGCAAACCATAGTGTAGGCCAACCAAGCTAGCAGTTGATCTAACTAGCTGGTTAGTCAAGATATTGCAGGTAGAGTCAAGATATAATCACTGGTCCATCTAAAATAACTGAACTGGTGTAATAGTTAATTGAAACTCTGGTCAGTCTGTTATGACCCCTTACCTGCCATTCAAACTGTTGAAATGTGATTTCTGTTTGCATTAAATGGAGGGCGACCCCATTTCAGAAAAAAAAAATGGGGAACAGGCAACATACATCAATTATTCAGAAGTCATTAAATTCAGGTTTCAAAGACATAATAACATCCAACTGTAAATCACAACAATACAGGCATTCAGTTTCTATGACAAAGATTGGGTTCCCATTGATGCAAAAAGCCTCTTAGGGATACCTAATGTACATCCTACTCAATATCATCAACAATGTGAGTAAATTTATTATTTGAAATATTTGGATCAATAAATAATGAGATCGATTCAAAAATGCCTTCTACTGAGAAAAGAGAGCATTACAAATTTTTTTGAAATAGCATGGAGATCAACTCTAGGTATCAGCTTTATCATCACTCTCTTCCGTCTATCATCTGCGCTAACAACCTAAGATTCACAGGAACTTGTGTGAGAACAAATAAAACAAAAACAAACAAAAAGAGCGTAGATAAATCAAAAGGAGAAGGAATAAACAAAACATACTATACCTGTGCTAGATCTCCTTTATAATTTCCATTTTTCACGCGGATCCATGTACCGCGAGCAATTTCAAATGGTTTTGTTCGGCTGGATAGCAAGCTAGGAACTTCAGCAGCAGGAACAGAAGTAATCCTGCTCGAGTACACACTACAAAATCCTTTGCATGCCTGTATATCAAGAGATCAAATGTGTCCAGTGAGAGATTTTGCAACAAAGATACAGAATGCATTCTGAATATGGAGAAACAACAAAAGAAAGAAGATGTTTATAATAAATAGTTCTGTTTATAATTTCATTGAAAAGCTCATCTCCTTACACAACTTCCAAGCTATGAAATGGTACAAAACTAGAGTTCTGAGAGATGAGGTAAGGCAGTTCAACTTTATGCCACGATTAAAAGCTGTCAGGTTTTCCACCTTCAATGTTACATTATACATATCAGGCATACAACACTCCACATCAACCAAAATGTTCTTTCAAAGATGAATGTGTAATTTATTTTCTTTTAGTAAAAGGATCCATCTATGTACCTCCGTAACATCACAGGCCTTCTCCGCTTCAACAAAAACAAATCCTCTCACATGATCAAGTGCAAATGCTGTGATAATAGGCACTTTGGTACCCATTCTTTGCAGGTCAACAAACTTTTGCATGAAGCAGAAAGCCATTTGGCGCTCACGCCCAACCTGGAATGCAGTTAAAGAAAATCAGGATCTAGACAACAAGTTCTAGTTCGAGTCAAATTCTTTAATCACAAACCATGCATTTAACTCTCCAGATAGTAGGCTCTTTCAGTGCACCATCCATGGGAAACATCTGGTCATCATCATCTTGTTGATGATAGTTCTGATCAGAAGCATATTTCACACCGGTGCTGTAACGTTTCCTGACAAATTCCTCAAGTTCATCGCCACTAAGCTCCTCTTCCTTTACAAGAAATGGAAGAGGGTGTGACCTTTCAGTTCTTTTATGACTGACATTTTCAACACGTTTCTCAGTAAAGAAACCTGCAGTGGTCACCAGAGAGATCACATGAGCACGAGATTACGATATACTCAAAGAGTGTGGGATAAATTGACTATAGTGCAATGTTGCATGAAAAAGAGGGACCTACAACATCCAGATCATTGTTGGCTAGAACAATCAAAATCAAAACAGGAGGAATCGAAACTAGCACATAGAAAATTAGAGCGCCATACTAACGCGAGAAGTTAAAGCGAAAAGGAATCATCTACTTATGCAGTGCACGATAACCTATATACGCATTGTTAACACAAAAAGTTAACCTTTGAGTAACTTAAGTATCAGGCAAGTCGTCATCGTATGTCACTAAAGAACAGACTCACAAGCACAAGTAGCATTAAAGTATGGGTTACAAATTACAATCCCAATTTGCTAAAGAAGAGACTACCAAACTCCTTTTTTGTTCGCAACCATGTCAGATTGGGACGATAAATCCGTCATGCAACTGATATCCAACAACTTTTGGGGACAAGTTAACAACAGAACATGGGTTCCTGCAAATACTTTTCTTTTTACCATGAGGTTTCCTACAAATACTTCAGTATACAATGCACAATCATTTCTATTTGCATTGTTAACACAAAAAACAGAGCTTCTGGGTAACTAACAACCAGTCATCACACTTCACTAAAGAATAGAACCCCGGTCCCAGATGAACAACAAAGGTTGGAATCACTATTTGCTACCAGAATCATGTTTTAATTTGCGCATTTATCAGCTAGGAACGATTAATCCATCATGCCAGATGAAACTAACATTCCATTAGAATCTCAGATCCTACAAATTTTGGAGAAGAGGTCAAATAACAAGTCAACATCATCCTACGGTTCAGAATGGGGAAAACCCAAAACCCCAATCGACAAAACCAAACCTAGATATCAAAAGGGAAAAAAGGTAATAAAATCGACCCGGATGATCAACAAAAGAGACCCCCAGATCGAATCACCCAACCCATCCCCATACCCCGAGCGACGCTACCGAGAATGGGAGCTCATCCCCGGAAACCGATGCGATCCTCCACATACCGTCGTCGAGGTCCTCCTCGGACTCGTCCCCCTCCTCCTCCTCCTCCTCCTCCTCATAGTCGTCGTCGACGCCAGCCGCGTCGTCGAATTACTGAACTGATGTAACAGTTAGTTGAACCTGCCGTTCAAACTAATGAAATGCGATTTCTGTTTGAATAAAATGGAAGGCGACCCCATTTCAGAAGAAAATGGGGAACAGGCAACATACATTAATTACTCAGAAGTCATTAAATTCAGGTTTCAAAGACATAATAACATCCAACTGTAAATCACAACAATACAGGCATTCAGTTTCTATGACAAAGATTGGGTTCCCATTGATGCAAAAAGCCTCTTAGGGATACCTAATGTACATCCTACTCAAAATTCATCAACAATGTGAGTAAATTTATTATTTGAAATATTTGGATCAATAAATAATGAGATCGATTCAAAAATGCCTTCTACTGAGAAAAGAGAGCATTACAAATTTTTTTGAAATAGCATGGAGATCAACTCTAGGTATCAGCTTTATCATCACTTTCTTCCGTCGATCATCTGCGCTAACAACCTAAAGATTCACAGGAACTTGTGTGAGAACAAATATAACGAAAAAACACAAAGAGTGTAGATAAACCCAAAAGAGAAGGAATAAACAAAACACACTATACCTGTGCTAGATCTCCTTTATAATTTCCATTTTTCACGCGGATCCATGTACCGCGAGCAATTTCAAATGGTTTTGTTCGGCTGGATAGCAAGCTAGGAACTTCAGCAGCAGGAACAGAAGTAATCCTGCTCGAGTACACACTACAAAATCCTTTGCATGCCTGTATCAAGAGATCAAATGTGTCCAGTGAGAGACTTTGCAACAAAGATACTAGAGTTCTGTTTATGGAGAAACAACAAAAGAAAGAAGATATGTTTATAAATAAATAGTTCTGTTTATAATTTCATGGAAAACCTCACCTCCTTACACAAAACTAGAGTTCTGAGAGATGAGGTAAGGAGGTTCAACTTTATGCCACGATTAAAAGCTGTCAGGTTTTCCACCTTCAATGTTACATTATACATATCAGGCATACAACACTCCACATCAACCAAAATGTTCTTTCAAAGATGAATGTGTAATTTATTTTCTTTTAGTAAAAGGATCCATCTATGTACCTCCGTAACATCACAGGCCTTCTCCGCTTCAACAAAAACAAATCCTCTCACATGATCAAGTGCAAATGCTGTGATAATAGGCACTTTGGTACCCATTCTTTGCAGGTCAACAAACTTTTGCATGAAGCAGAAAGCCATTTGGCGCTCACGCCCAACCTGGAATGCAGTTAAAGAAAATCAGGATCTAGACAACAAGTTCTAGTTCGAGTCAAATTCTTTAATCACAAACCATGCATTTAACTCTCCAGATAGTAGGCTCTTTCAGTGCACCATCCATGGGAAACATCTGGTCATCATCATCTTGTTGATGATAGTTCTGATCAGAAGCATATTTCACACCGGTGCTGTAACGTTTCCTGACAAATTCCTCAAGTTCATCGCCACTAAGCTCCTCTTCCTTTACAAGAAATGGAAGAGGGTGTGACCTTTCAGTTCTTTTATGACTGACATTTTCAACACGTTTCTCAGTAAAGAAACCTGCAGTGGTCACCAGAGAGATCACATGAGCACGAGATTACGATATAGCGCAATGTTGCATGAAAAAGTGGGACCTACAACATCCAGATCATTGTTGGCTAGAACAATCAAAATCAAAACAGGAGGAATCGAAACTAGCACATAGAAAATTAGAGCGCCATACTAACGCGAGAAGTTAAAGCGAAAAGGAATCATCTACTTATGCAGTGCACGATAACCTATATACGCATTGTTAACACAAAAAGTTAACCTTTGAGTAACTTAAGTATCAGGCAAGTCGTCATCGTATGTCACTAAAGAACAGACTCACAAGCACAAGTAGCATTAAAGTATGGGTTACAAATTACAATCCCAATTTGCTAAAGAAGAGACTACCAAACTCCTTTTTTGTTCGCAACCATGTCAGATTGGGACGATAAATCCGTCATGCAACTGATATCCAACAACTTTTGGGGACAAGTTAACAACAGAACATGGGTTCCTGCAAATACTTTTCTTTTTACCATGAGGTTTCCTACAAATACTTCAGTATACAATGCACAATCATTTCTATTTGCATTGTTAACACAAAAAACAGAGCTTCTGGGTAACTAACAACCAGTCATCACACTTCACTAAAGAATAGAACCCCGGTCCCAGATGAACAACAAAGGTTGGAATCACTATTTGCTACCAGAATCATGTTTTAATTTGCGCATTTATCAGCTAGGAACGATTAATCCATCATGCCAGATGAAACTAACATTCCATTAGAATCTCAGATCCTACAAATTTTGGAGAAGAGGTCAAATAACAAGTCAACATCATCCTACGGTTCAGAATGGGGAAAACCCAAAACCCCAATCGACAAAACCAAACCTAGATATCAAAAGGGAAAAAAGGTAATAAAATCGACCCGGATGATCAACAAAAGAGACCCCCAGATCGAATCACCCAACCCATCCCCATACCCCGAGCGACGCTACCGAGAATGGGAGCTCATCCCCGGAAACCGATGCGATCCTCCACATACCGTCGTCGAGGTCCTCCTCGGACTCGTCCCCCTCCTCCTCCTCCTCCTCCTCCTCATAGTCGTCGTCGACGCCAGCCGCGTCGTCGA